>JAJMDR010000016.1:0-210331 GCA_030573655.1 Cylindricascospora bacillispora | reverse complement strand
TATTCAGATGTCTGAATGTTGTTTGAAGTTTCTTAACTATTGAGAATACGTCTGATTCGTAGCTGGTAAAGAGTTCTTGACTATTCGTGAGTCCTTCTTTAATGATCTGGCATAGAATTTCATTTTCACGAGGATCAATATGTTGTATTTTCGGATCTAATACATTGTCGAACTCATACTTGCTTAGGAACTGTTCAAAAAGATTCAAAAATCTTAGAATCTCATCCGTATTTTCGAGTTTGTAATTAAAAGTGGAGTCCCTTTTATAGAACTTTTTGTTCTTTACTGTTAGTGTATCAAACATGTAGTATGTTCCATATACATCGAGCAGTTCGTGTAGGTTCTTTTTAGATCCTTGGTTCGTTTTCTCTGCTAATCCAGCTTCCAATTCTGCAATCTTTCCTTGTACCATTTCCAAGGTTTCATCTAATTCAATGACCTTTCTAACCGTGGCAGCAGCAGAGTTTTGATTGACACTATTTTTTATATCCGTCTTTTCATTTCTGACAGAGTCGAGCATGTTCGAGAGGTACTCGATGTCCTTTATCTACTGTTCAGTGCCTGCAGTTAGAACGGTATTTTCAGGGTTTGGTTGAACCTGCGCAGAAACATCCTTAAAAGAAGAGTTTCTTGTATAACCCCCCCACCGTGAGGGCCATGTCAATAATTGTAATGCATAATTAAGACGACCAATTGGTATATGAACTGATGATGTGGTTATATCTTCTTTAGACATCGAACCCACTTCCTATGTCATTTATTATATAGAACATTTAACCAATCGGCGTATGTATTAACCTTCTGCACATACTGCTACAATAATACTCATCTGAATTACTCATTACAACTATCAAAAAATAATACTTGCGACTCAGTATCATTACCAGATTAGTAGTATTATCTGACAACGGTATTACTTCCTCTTCCTACAATTCCTACAGTAATCACCGTGTACAACCAAAGCTTCTGAGTTTAAATATAATAAATACCATTTTTTCTCCAGTAGACATCAAATTGCAATGGGCGTGTGGTCTAGTGGTATGATTCTCGCTTTGGGCGAATTCCGAGTTACACTTGGAGTACAAACAAACCACAAATATGCGAGAGGCCCTGGGTTCAATTCCCAGCTCGCCCCAATTTGTTTTTTCCTTTCATTAATTTTTTTTGCCAGTGAAATCGAACTTGAAAATTTTGAGTATTTCAAACATAAAAATTTAAAATGCTAGTTCGATTAATGTGATGATCGACATAACAGTTTGATGTCACAATTTCTTAACTTTTAGATGAACGACGTTTAACTCATATACTAATACCAAAATTATAATATAAGATTAGCATTAATCTATGCATAGTTCTGGAAAGTCTTATAGAGGCAATAAATCTTCAACAGCACCGTTTAGGAAACCTATTGGCGTGGTTGCCAACAAACATACGTCGTTTTTCTCTAAGCTAAAATCTTTATTTAAGAAAGAAACGACCAATGTTGGATCCCAAAGTGAGCATTTAACACTATCTAAAGATAGTTCAATTCAGACACCTAACCTTGAAATTTCAAGGGTTGTAGGAATGCCCGGTGGATTCTTTAGTTCGAGAAAATCACCTAAACCAAGTTTATTTTCTTCATCACCTAATAAGATTGGCAATGTCAGTTTACTGAATGATATTAGCATCCAGCACTCACAAGATTATACAGACCATGAGACGTCCAATGCCAGGTTAGCCGAGTTTTTCAAAAAAAAGGGCCAGGCACCATTGTCTGATATTGAAATTGAAGGTGTATTATCAATATTATCTAAATCAAGAGGCCAATCCACGGAACTTATGGATATTTCACGTTTGACGAACATCCAACAACAAGACCAATTAAGAGAAGAATCTGCTTTAAGAAATGGCATACTTAAAACATCATCAACTCCGGCTTCAGGTATCTCTATTGGATTTCCATCAAAATATGACACCTCTAATTTATCTGAAATGACAGATAATACAATTGGAAGTTCCATTAGACGACATGTTTTTGATTATTCGTCGATACCATCACCTTATAAAACAGTGGTTTATAAATATAGTTCTGTTCAATCACCGAATGTATCCACGAATAAAGCTGTAATACAACAACAGGAACCTACTCTACGAAGAAATGTTGGTACTATAAAGAAACCAACTTCCACAATAAAACAGAAGAAATTGAGTAATACTGCCTCAGCTTTAATATCTTTGTTAGATAGTTCTGGGGAAGATGAAGAAGAAAAAACCGAAGTATCAAAATTGGCTAATCCGTATTCGTCTCATGTGTCTAAGATTCAAAGACAAAAAATCAACCAAAATGACTTAAGGAACATTAATTTATCTCAAGCCTACAGCCAATCCAGTAATAAAGGAGTTTCAGAGCACCAATTTGTACCAAATAGTAAGGAGAATAAACCTGAATCTGAGACATCGCATGCCAGTATACCATCCAAGAAGAGTGTCACTGAAAATCGTTACAAACCTACTAAGTCTTCTTCACTGAAGAATGATGTACTTTCAGCCGGAAGAGTTACTGAATCCACGGAGGACAAAATCTCTGTAGAAAGGAATACCGCCCCACCACAGGGTTCTTTCAACTTCACTTTCAAAGCACCAAAAAAGACTGATATAAAAGATGCTGACAAATCTCAAACATGCGAAGCATCTTCATCAAAAGCCTTATTCAATAAGGATAGCTCTACCAATACCAAGAGCAAAGAAAGAGTTTCCACCAATTCACCATTTTCATCCAATATCTCAAATGATAAGTCATCTAATATAAAATCTGCCCCAATTTTTACATTTGCACCCAAAAGTTCAGATAATAATGTTAACTCTTTCGAAGAGCCAGAGAAGTCTTTTGAGAACGTGCAGCACCATATATTTACTTTCGATGATGCAGAGAGCTCAAATATCAACCCAATATCGATCGATGAGAATAAAACAGAAAAATATAAAACCATGTTTACCTTTTAGACAATACTTAACTGATTAGCACAGCTTTCAGCTTTCTTATTTACATATGTTTATACACTTTAAATAATGAATTTTTCTTTATTTTAATTGTTATATCGCAAAATCCAGATATAAAACAATTCTTCTAGTTATATAAACTATACATAATTAACTATATATAATTCATAGAAGTTTTTGCTTGACAAAGAAAGTGGATAAGTGCTTCATTTGCCAAGCACATGTAGCACCCAAAATAATAATTTGAATTAAAGACCACCACATTGCACGGCTATTAACATTTTCGGAAAGATCTCTAAAAGAAGCTTCACGCTCTCTCATTAAACTTTGTTCTCTTCTAATATCTTCTAATTTGTTGTTTAAAATATTAACTTTCAAATGTAAAGATTCCATTACCTTTTTGTTCTTGGAATCTAAAGTACTATCAGAACCTTGTTCAAAAGAGAGGTGTAATCTAGTCTTTGCACCACCTACTTTAGATTCTAAAAGAGGTTGGACACAGAATTTATGTTCACCAGAATCCAAAGCTACGAACGTAATGTCACCATTGGCGCCACCTTTTTGATTTACTACTTTATGATCATTATCAAAAAGCTCATTAACTTCAAAAGTAGCACTAGCTTCATCATTGTTGGCATTTCTATATTGTTTCAATCCTTCGTCATAGACTTGAATAGCATAGTTCCATTGGAACACCGTGCCCTTGGATAATTCTTTAAAATAGCATTTACGTTTGTTACCTGTAATGTCCACGTAAAATGATGAAACACCTTGCAACAACAAAATGAACGATAAAACCAATCCAAAAACCTTTTGACTTAACATTTTAATATGTAAGCAATTATATGTCGACTTAATACTATGCTACCAGCGTCTTTTTTAATACAGCTTGAAGACTGTATTCTGAATGTACGAAGTGGTTTGTTTGTTCGATTATTTTTTGTTATTTTTCAAGATGATCCCGAATGAATGAACGAACGAACTTTTTACAAAAACTAAATAAATTACATACAAAAACTGAACCAATTCAAAGACGCGTAAAGATAACAGTAAAGCATACAATAATCGATGAATTTGTTGCTCCAAGATCCATTTTCTGTCCTGAAAGAATATCCTTCAAAGTTAACTCATACCTTAGAAAATCCGTTACGGACAGAATGTCTTGAATTTAGTCGCTGTGGTGACTATTTAGCCTTGGGTTGCAATGATGGTGCAGTAATAATATATGATACAGATACATTCAAACCCGTAACATTGTTGGGAAACAAGTTTGGTTCTCATTTGAGAGCTATAACATCAATCTCTTGGTCGAGATGTGGCAGATATATTATAACCTCATCTAGAGACTGGTCAATTAAACTTTGGGATTTAAGCGATGCGAAGAAGCCGCTAAAAGAATTTTGCTTTGAAGGACCGGTTTGGAGCTGTCTTTGGTTTGACGTAGATGAATGGTTGGCTGTTGTTACAGTTTTCGAGGAGCATAATGCTTTTCTGATAGATTTCTCTCCCGACGAACCTAAATGTATTCCCTTAATTGATAACACGGGCAGCAATGCAATCGAAAAATCGGAAGGATATGTGCTAGTCTGTTCAATTCATCCAAAATTAAAGCATTTGATAACGGGGACATCAAAAGGTGTATTGAATTTTTATAGTTTCAATAATAGTAGCTTTGAAATAAAGCGCTTACATTCATCAAAAATTGCAGGCTCCAATATTAAGCATGTTCTCATGTCTGAGACTGGTGAAAGACTTGCCATTAACTTATCTGATAGAACTATTAGACAATATTCCCTTTCCACTCAGAATGGCGAGATAGAATTGGAATTAGAACACAAGTATCAAGATGTAATAAACAAACTTCAATGGAATTGTATTGCATTTAGTCAGCACTCAGGAGAGTATTTAGTAGCCTCCACACATGGTTCTTCCGCTCAGGAATTATATATTTGGGAAACTGGTTCAGGGACATTGGTTACTGTTTTAGAAGGGACTGAAGAAGAACTGATGGACATCAAGTGGAATTTTTACAATATGTTTATTGCAAGTAACGGGCTTGAAACAGGTGATGTGTACATATGGTCAATTGTGGTACCTCCTAAATGGAGTGCCCTAGCTCCTGACTTCGAGGAAGTGGAAGAAAATATTGATTATATAGAAAAGGAGGATGAGTTTGATGAAGAAGATGAATTAGGGCAACAGCTTGGTATTACGGAAGCTGAAGAAGCTCCTATTGATTTAAGAACGAGAGAACAATATGACGTTCGAGGAAACGATTTGCTTGTTAATAGATTTTTTATTCCAAATGATTATGACAGTATCATAATGATGAAGTCTTCTGCAGCTCGTGAAGACTTTACAGAGATAGAAGAAAACGTTGTGAACTGATTCTCCCGCATTTCTATTACTTACAAATAGTAATGTACTCTTATTTTCCCTTATTTTTTGTAACATTATGCATGCACTATATATGAATGATTATATATAATGAATAAACGATTAAAAAACTAAATTCCAGTGAAATAGTCCTTAAAAGAACCACTAATACATTTATATCTGTAAATTTTTACTCAATTCATCAGCTAAGAAATCTGCCTCGGCTTTATAGTTCAATTTATGTAAGTTGCTAACGGTGTATCTTATTCTACTTTGGTCGTTATAGTTATCTTCCCTAGCTCTTACTCTGAAATCGTATTGATTCATTTGTATACTTTGTGTAACCTTAGTGAATTCATCGGGATCATTCTCTTTAAAAGACATCAATGAATTAGCATCTTGACCAAATAATAGCTTAGCTTGGTCATCAAACAAGGTCAGCCATAACTGACTAGTTTCATCCATTACAGATATGGTCAAAACATATCTGTAATTTGGAGATTCATTATTTGTATCACATTTTTCACACCTCCATGTCCCGTCAGGTTGTTCAATTACTTTCTTGTTACAACCTTCATTAGAACATGCTGGATAGGCAAAATTATCGACTTTTAAGAAACTAATAGCAGCTTTGATACTGAAAAAATCACCTTTCTCACTTGCACCAAGATTGGAAGAAACTGCATTTGCAATGGTGATACGTTGAGAGATGAATTTATGCAGGGTTGCACTAGATGCACCAGCTCCGGCTTCTTTATTTAGAGAAGCAAAGTTAGAGTTATGACCAATGGAATCGTACCAGCCCTTCAGCGTATACGCTTCATTGATCTCCGGACTTGGGATTAATGTACTACTAAACCCCATGGACAGAGATTTACCACCAAAATCTGTCACACGCACACCCTTGATAGCAACTACTGAACCTTCTGGTAAATTAAAATCGATAGCTTGTTGGTTCCATAAGCCAACGTTAATTGCCACATTAGAATCATCTACAATGGTTATGTCACGGCGATCAAATTTTTTGCCCGCCTTCGAAGTCAATTCGAAGTGAGGGTTAACAGTTTTAATAATCCCAATAACATCTACGGTAGAATTTACTTCTTGGTTTTCTACCGTATCAAGTTTAACAAAACTGAAATGAGTCTTTGGAACATCATTTTCATCGAAACATTCTTCAACAACAGTTTCTCTGTCCATACTCAATTCATAAGGATGGGATAAATTAGAAAATTGAGGTTTAGATGGCTGTAGTCTTGCCTTTGAAACGTAGTAAACTTTACCCTCTTGTAACATTTCATTGAATTTAGTGGCCATATCATTGAAAGCTGTGGCTCTAATTTCACCTGAAGTGTCTAAAAAGTTAACATTAAACAATTTACCATCACCTCTTTGATTATGCCATGTTTTAATATCACCTTTATATGAGACTCTTGCCTTGATAGTCCAAACATTTTGATAGGGTGATAATTGCTCGATGGCAAAGATAGGACGAAGTTTTTGAGAAGAGTTTGTTGTTTGTTGATGAGTCTTTGGAGGAGCAGTAACTGATGATGTATTAGATACCGTAGATGACATTGCAGATGCAATTGGAGCAGCAGAAGCGTTGGTGTTTTCTTGTTTAGTATCTTGGTCTAAGAAACCTTCATTGGGATGCTCAGCAAAATAAGCATCCAAAAATGTACTCGATTGATTAACTAGCTCTGCACCTGATTGAATGAACTCAAAATCATCAACCAAAAGGACATATTTTTTTCTTTCCTTTACGATTGCGGGTTCTGCAATCAAGACACGAATGACATCTCCCTTTTGCAAATCCAAGGATTTAAATTTAGAAGAAGCTTGGTTTCTCAATAATGCCTTCATATGGTAAGTCCCATCAGAGATCATAATTAGATTTTTTCTATTAGCATTAGTACCATCAGACTTTCTAATATTATAAACTTGGTATACACCACCCGTTGGATTATTATATCTCTCTTGATTAGTGAAAATAGTGTGAAAATCACCCTTTGTAAGATCCGGAACACTCATTATTTGATTGCTATTAGTTAACAGTGTCTCTATAATTAAAGTTGGAGCACAGAAGTTTTGAGTTTTGTTGCTGAGTGATGCTGAATGGTGGCAATGAAGTTCGTATATTTTGAATATTAAAATCTTGAAGTTTGGGAATATAGAACGCAACGCGTTTTCGCGATACATTTCCGGGTAAATTTTCAATCTTAAATGTGATGAGATGATGAAAGAAATAATATGTTAATAGTCCAATAAGCCACTAGTGACAAGGTTAAAGGAACTAACTATGAATACCGAGCATCCGAACAGTGGTGAAAGTAATGTTCTAGATAAGAATAAGAAGATAGTACTGACAGTTGTGTCGAATAGTTTGGGGGAGGATATGAATGTGATGGCTCCATTGGTTCATGACGTGGACGATATCATCAAGCTGCGAAAATTAGGTATTACTGGGATACTTACCGGTACGTTGCCTTCTGCCACTCAGCAGAATTTGTTTTTATCAGTTCCCTTAAGGTTAATGCTAGAAGAGACCATTTGGTTAGTACTTAATGGACATGCTATTTTACAAGCTATTGCGAGCCCTGTGTGTGATAAGCTGGATAAAATAATCAACGCAAATCGTCAAGGTTTATATGAGCAATCTCAGAAGTTCTTGGAATCTTTTTTCAATTTACAAAGAAGCTTCAAAATAGAGCAGCATTCTTTGAAACTGAAGGAATTAGGTATTGAACAAGAATGCACAGAGGATAGGATGGGAATGAAGACAAATAGTCTAATAGAATCGTCTTTGGTAATTGAGACTAAGAACACATCGGATATTTTGCAATACTTGGACTCTCCTCAACAAACCCAGGACATTTTAAATATTTTAATCGCCCAATATAAGAACAAGTGGACTACATACTTGATGTTTCAATCATTGAGAAATCAAGGTTATTTCTTGTCACCAGGTTCGAGGTTTGGTGGTAAATACATTGCATATCCAGGTGATCCTTTAAGATACCATTCTCATTTAACTGTCAAAGAACCACTGGATTATTACACCGAGCCATTAGATTTATTAGGTCTTATAAGAAATGCAAGATTAGGCACTACGGTGAAAAAATCATGGGTTGTAGGTGGTGTGAAAGACGAAAATGAAGGACGCTTTGAGTTTTATTCAGTGGAATGGGCAGGATTCGGTTAGTTTAAACATCTTTAAATTTTTCTTTATTAATGAAGCTATATAGTATTAGTAGGAAAATATATAAAATAAAGGTATTCACTTGGTCATTCAAGATTGTATTTATTAAAATAGCTATGTACAGTTTCTCCTGAGATCCAATCCAATTTGATTTTTAATATCTAGAATGTCGGAGTGAAATCCGTTTTTACGAATGTCCCTTTTATTGTTGAACTCTGGATTCCGTGCCAGTAACGGTGTCTCTTCATCGGCATTGTACTCATCATCAGAACAATCAAAAACATTGCAGTTTCTGCTGTTTATTTCGGATCTGTCTTTGCAGTAAGCTGGGTATTTATAGGAAATGTAATAGCTTGACATTGTTGACCTTTTCTTTAGAAGTGAGCGCGGTTGTACCTCTTGCTTCAGGATCAGAACAAAATTTCTTTACGGTTAGAGATGCCTCACTTTTATACCTTCCATTTTCGAAGGGGCTAGTTTGGACTGCAAATGGGCTAAGTCTGTTGCAACTATAGCTTTTCCTTTTCTTTTTGCTTTCGGACTTTACATTAGGTAACACTGTATCCATATTATCCGAAATTCTTTTTTTTTGCTGTATAAGCTAAATCATGTTATTATTGTTTTGCTATTTGGTGTGAGTGGAGTTCAAATTACAAAAAAAGACTCATTCATTGGTGGGTATACGATTTAGTTTGCTATGCTGAGTTAGTTAATCTTTATTTTTTTGGTATGGTTAATCAATTTGAACTTGGCTATTGTCGTATTCCTTGAGCTGTTTACTTTTGGTTATTTTTATGATTTGTTACTCTTTGAGTGGTCTAGTAGAAGGTAGGCACATACAGTTAAGAAATAATTACTAAACAAATACACACATGTGGCAGGTATATAGCAAACGCTTTTATCGTATTCCTTGGGTGTTTTACCAACTATAGCTGTTTCCTGAGCGATGAGTGAGACCAATCTGCCGTCGCTTGGGTCTTCGTAGCTCTTGTCTAATATTTATACTGGATGTGCAATCCCATCCAAATCTCAGTGACATCGTGTTCTCAATGAATGGGATCTCCAGAGGTACGAACCGGGATGCTATGCTATGCGAAGCTATGGCGACACAGAGTGCTGCAGCCGGTGACACAGGCCGCTGCGATGGCACATGACCGTAGTGTCCCTGTGCGTGCAAAGCAAAATACCACCCTTCCATCAATTTCTTATGGTTGTTTGGCCGAGCGGTCTAAGGCGCCTGATTCAAGCTTTCTTCGGAAGTTTAGCTGTGGAAAAACCACGGTGAGCACTCAGGTATCGTAAGATGCAAGAGTTCGAATCTCTTAGCAACCATTATTTTTTCGTATTCAGAAATCACGTAGTATTATGATTAGTTCCGGTATTTGTAATAATACCTCGTACTTCTCAACATAGAACCTTAACTTCAGTAGCTAAATATTTTTTACCGCATCTGTACGAACCCCTGTTAGTGAGATCTCAATGTTACAGGCTGTAACATTGAGAATCCTCCTGATTTGTTCTGTTCCCCCTTTCCGACCTCCCCTCGTTCTTTTACTGTTACCACATCAAGACAACTTCCTCGACCTGTAACTTTCCCACCTAATTAAAGGGGGTAGGGGCGGCACAACATGCTATGTATCAGCTGAAATAATAGAGAACTTTCTGACCAAGATATACACACACGCCAGCAACGCAGACAGATGAGACAACAGGTCCCAATCGCTGTATGTCAGCGTATTCTTTTTACAGCCACGATGTGAAAACCGCTCGTGCTCGATGTTTTTGATCGAACTCTTGAGGTTCCTACAAAGTACAATAACTGTTCAATCAAGATGTTCTTCTCAAGACGGTAAAAAGAAAATCATGTTACAGGGCTGAACAAATTTTTTCTCAAACACCTTCTCACATAATTGTTTTTCTTGTTGTTAAGATCCATGAAGAGATGTGCTGTTAATAATTCCTGTCCATTTTTCTTCTTCTTCTTAGCGTCCTCTGTTCTTGCCAGACTTTCTTTGGCTTTTTCTTTCTGTTGGCAAAGAGCAGCCTATATATAAAGAATCATACATACCTACGGCAACCCAGTTCAAGTGATACATAACGGACGTATTACAACACACATCTGTGGATCTCTCTCTCTCGCTGTATATATATATATATATAAAGCACATCCTCACTTCCTTCCTCTTGCTGTCTTGGCTTCCCGTCTTTTCCTGGGCCCCAGCCAGCCTAAGCCCAAACAGCTTCCTTATAATATCACCCATTATAGAGCATTGCAGTTTTATTTGCACTGAGATTCCCGCCACGTCACGCGAATACAACTAATCCCCGAAGGAGTAAGAAGTGGACACCTAAACCAAAAAGAGTCCTACAAGAGACAGACAGAGACGAAAACACAGGATATAAAGAATTCGCTATATATAACAATAATAACAAGACGCCCTCCCGGCCCCAAAGAGACATATCCAGGGGGCAGTATCCACACGACAATATATCTACCAGCAGGTATTTTTCGTTTCTAATCTATTTACTTTTTTCAAATCTGCTTACGAAGTCCAAAATACCTTTGTTATATAATATTATTGTTTTTTGTATTTTCCGAGTGGAATCTTTTAATAATCCTTTCAGTTCCTTTTAATTTTTTTCTTTCTGGGAAGTCAACGTTGTTTTTTTGTATGGGAAGAAAAAAATCTTTTAAGTTATGGGTAACTTATTCTCTAAAGAATCATCAAGATCTTCTGATAAAAAAAACCGTAAGAACAGTAAAAATAAACGAAAGAGAAGAAATAAGCGAATGAGGGACTACAAGCTGGTTGTGTTAGGTGCAGGTGGTGTAGGGAAGTCGTCGCTGACCGTGCAGTTTGTGCAAGGCATTTATCTGGATACGTACGATCCCACGATCGAAGATTCCTACAGAAAGACCATCGAGGTGGACAACAAGGTGTTTGATTTGGAGATCTTGGACACGGCGGGTGTCGCACAATTCACTGCGATGAGAGAACTGTATATCAAGTCTGGTATGGGGTTCTTGTTGGTTTACTCCGTGACGGACCCGCAGTCTCTCAAAGAGTTGATGGAGGTCAGAGAACAGGTGCTTAGAATCAAGGACACGACTAGGGTGCCCATGGTTCTCATTGGTAACAAGGCTGATTTGACTGAAGAAAGAGTCATCAGTGTGGAGGATGGTATTGAGGTCAGTAGCAGTTGGGGGAAGGTGCCATTTTATGAAACAAGTGCACTGTTGAGGAGCAATATTGATGAGGTATTTATAGATTTAGTTAGACAAATTATTATCCATGAGATGGAAAACGTAGCAAACAAGGCCGAGGGGAGAAAACCTGCCAGCTCCATACCTTATCCTGTTGACGGCAATAGCAATGGCCTCCCAAAAGCCCAGTCCTTCACAACGTCGACTCCGATGGAACAAAATAGAATCACTGAACTTCAAACTAATGGTTCATCTTCTCAAAATAACCCAACCCAAACAAACAGCAGCGATTCAAGAGGCAGAAGAGACACTTCATTGAATAATACAACGGCCACTGTCGGCACCACTAGCCATGGTGCTGGTGTCAGTGGAAGTCTCGAAACAAAGAACGATGCACAACAAACGTCAAGTGACGTACCGAGACAATCAGCAACGCAAACTCGAAATCAGAACTCTCAATCCAACCAACAAAATAATAGTAATAAGAATAATAGTTCCACAGACCACACAGAAAGAAAAATGAGGCAATCGAGGCCAGAGACAAGAAAAGCAGAGCCTGAAAAAAGCGAGTCTTCGATTGCGAATAATCCTTCCAAATCATCCGTGAAAAATAAAAAGAAAAAAAAGAAATCTAGTTGTACTATCTTGTAAGAATGTGCTTTATAACCCCCCCTCCCCCCCCCAGTGTTTATAGTTGAATCTTTTCGTTGGTATTACTTTTTCTTAGTCATTTTATTTGTATTTCATGTGTCAGATAAAAATGAATATATGTGTATATCTATTAAATAAACATCATCATACTAATAACTGCTTATTCTGAACATATAACCGTCCAACATCAACGTTGGTACATCACATAACCCGAACTTTCTGGCTGTGCAGATGTGATTCGTCAATGCCATTTGAAAGTATGTCCAGAAATCTAAACTGCTACAAATTCGGCAACAACGTTAAGAAACTTGAAACATGGCGGGTCAGGAATTCACCTCCCATGTTCCATATAGATAAATCAAAGCACGGACTATAAAACAGTCAACAACCAACTATTTGGCTAAGAGGGTAGTGTGTTTTTATATAGGGGTGATCGGATTAACCTTCAACGGTGGGATGTTTAAACGCATGGTTGTACAACACTCGATTCTATCTGAGAGCAGTTCAGGTGTTTCATGGTACTTGCATTCTTACCCACAAAAACATTTACAGTAACAGTTTCTCGTTCTCCTTGGTTAGTAGTTTAAAAATGATGATTGCCACATAACTATCGAGACATTGTTTCCTACATGTACCTTCCTTGTCCCATCTTCAGGTATGAACACCAGCAAATAGTGTTGTAGGTCAATGTCTACTTAGCGACGTCTAGAGAATTAAACCAAAATTTATATACACTACATCTTACAATTCTCTACTCTGCAATAGTTTCAGTTGTCGATAATTGTACTGAATAATTAAGATGATTATTATCGTAGTAGAATTCTACAGGAGAAATTGCTAAATACACTACACGAGTCGGTAAGAACACAGATATCACAAAGATTGTATCATATTTCCTTGGAAGACAATTACAAGATTGCGGAAGAAACAATCACTAAACTATTTCCGAAGCGGGTGTAAACAATTCTGAAGAACACGAACAACAGTGTTACACTTGCAACTCACAGTTTCACATAAAAATGGAGTCCCTTTTATAAAACTTTTTGTTCTTTACTGTTAGTGTATCAAACATGTAGTATGTTCCATATCCATCGACCAGTTCGTGTAGGTTCTTTTTAGATCCTTGGTTCGTATCCTCTGCTAATCTAGCTTCCAATTCTGCAATCTGTCCTTGTACCATTTCCAAGGTTTCATC
Organism: Cylindricascospora bacillispora; assembly: GCA_030573655.1. Taxonomy (NCBI): domain Eukaryota; kingdom Fungi; phylum Ascomycota; class Saccharomycetes; order Saccharomycetales; family Saccharomycetaceae; genus Cylindricascospora; species Cylindricascospora bacillispora. The sequence goes on along the minus strand of JAJMDR010000016.1, from coordinate 196,720 downwards.
TAATTCAATGACCTTTCTAACCGTGGCAGCAGCAGAGTTTTGATTGACACTATTTTTTATATCCGTCTTTTCATTTCTGACAGAGTCGAGCATGTTCGAGAAGTACTCGATGTCCTTTATCTACTGTTCAGTGCCTGCAGTTAGAACGGTATTTTCAGGGTTTGGTTGAACCTGCGCAGAAACATCCTTAAAAGAAGAGTTTCTTGTATAACCCCCCACCGTGAGGGCCATGTCAATAATTGTAATGCATAATTAAGACGACCAATTGGTATATGAACTGATGATGCGGCTATATCTTCTTTAGACATCGAACCCACTTCCTATGTCATTTATTATATAGAACATACAACCAATCTGCGTATGTATTAACCTTCTGCACATACTACTACAATAATACTCATCTGAATTATTCATTACAATTATCGACAAATATCGACAGTAATACCTTACTAGTTTACTCATTGATCCCAGTTGAAGTGAGTGAGAGTGCAGCAGCCTCTTTCTTTCATACACTCTAGACGCTTGAATTATAGTAGCTTATGAAAACACCATAAAACTATCTACATATTCTTTTATTCAAATTCCAACAAATAAGTAGCTCGCGTGGCGTAATGGCAACGCGTCTGACTTCTAATCAGAAGATTGTGGGTTCGACCCCCACCGTGAGTGCTTCTTTTTTCTAAAGCTCTTCAATTACTATTATTTTTTTATTTATATCGGCACTTTCCTACAATGAAATTACTTTGGGAACTTATTTAAGAGATCTACTTTCCACTATATAATTTGGGTAGGAGACTAACAGATTCTGTTGCCAATTACTTACCAAAAAATTAAGTCAATATGGATTATTGTGTTATTTTATTATATTGTTTCACTGAATATAGCTGCTATGCCCATACAACTAACTGATGTCACGTACTCCTTTTGTTATCGATTTGAAAGGAGTTCAAGATGCGACTACTACTATCACAAAAAATATATGGCACTAACTTCTATCATAAAGACTTATAGGATCTTACTGAACATCGCAGAAAAAAATTGTTTCCGGTGCGATGTGCCCAAGGCTGACAGGAACCATATCTCGCATTGATGCATCAGTCGTTTCCAACATCGTTGGCTAGCATGATAGAGTGTAGAGCGTAGCTGCTCTGAAGGCGACATTATCCAATCTTGCAAAGATAACATTTATTGAGAGGTTATGACTTCAGAAGTTGTGCTAATAGTGGGTTATTGGATATATTGGTCGATAATTATACTGAATAATTAAGATGAATATTGATTTAGTAGTATGTGTAGAAGGTTAATACATGCGCCGATTAGCTATATGTTCTGTATAATAAATGACATAGGAAGTGGGTTCGATGTCTAAAGAAGATATAACCACATCATCAGTTCAATACCAATTGGTGAGTACAATTAATGAGTCTTTAACCTACTGTATAATTAACGATGTTGCTGTCCCAATGTATTAAATAATACTTGCCAACTCAGTATCATTACCAGATTAGTGGTATTATCTGACAATGGTATTACTTCCTATTCCTACAATATCCAGCGAACAGGCTTCAATAAGTATTGAAGTGCTAGCGTTATCAAACAGAACGCTACTGTTGCAGAACACGCTAGAGACTACACAGATTCGTATACACTTATTCCCCGCCTATATATGGCATGTACGAGGAATGCTCCGGACGGAGTGCGTTGAGGATCCAGATTTATGGCGCTTATTGAAAGCAACCTTGATAGTTATAGTTTCCATAGTTAGGTAATATTTACGTGTACATCATAACTTCACTATGGGCGCATGGCGCAGTTGGTAGCGCGCTTCCCTTGCAAGGAAGAGGTCACCGGTTCGATTCCGGTTGTGTCCATTTATTTTTACTTTTTGGAACGGTTTTCTACCGTGAAGCTGGGCTGGGCTCTCTGCCATTCCTTGACCAGTTTAACTCACCAGTGAAGATACAACAGCAGAGAAGGGGGATGGTGTTGTTCAATCGCTATCTATCTGTTCTAAATAAGAATACCCTTGAATCACAGAAATCAAACCTATAGTAAATCTGCAATCTAGCTCAGATTGTTATATTACATTTCATTTCTCTATACAAGGTATATATATTCTTACGATCATTTGGACCCAATTAATGACTGAACCAAGCTATACAATAATGCATATGAAATGGAGTATATGTGATTATTTTCTAAACACACTAACACATGCGCTTTTGCAAACAATAAATGTCTGCTTAATGAAGTATGTTTAACACTAATAATGAAGAATTCAAAAATAGTAGACACTTAAACATATTAGAATTTCCATTTCCATGAATTTTTTTGTTTATCCCATCCCAACTTGAGAGCCTCGTCATATGAGGGGTAATCAATATATCCTTCGTCAGACATCATATAGAACGGACCTGTAGCATATTCGTTCAATATGGCGATAGTCTAATACCAACTCTTTCAGGGCCAGCTGCCAGTGTTCTTCACATTTGAGCTGTTCAAGTAGTAATGTCAGTTTTAAGAAGAAACAATTATAAAAGATTAGTACATTCTGGTTTACCTAATTTAGGATCATGGTGATACTTCTACATTGGTATTCCTGAAGAATTTATACCATTCTGTATACAAGTTTTTTCCGTTTATCATTTATTGTGGGATTTGCATTAAGGATTTAAAGTGGATAATAATACTATGAGTTCCCTTTGTGCATAGATTAATCAACACCGGCCAAGCATATCCAGTCTTCCTTAGATTGTCATTCTTTATTAGCTACATTAAACCAATTTGGGGATATATGAAATACACTATCGTTTCATATTTGCATTCTCTCAGCCCCTTTATTTTACTCTCTCTGGACCAAGATGGGCTAACTGAAAGATAGCCCTTTCTACTTAATTACTCAGGTTGACATTTTGTCAGTAGCTTCAATAACTGTAGAATTAATAAGGTCAATACTAAGAATAGAATCCGATGATTGGAACCCACAATTTGATTTGAAAATTTCAATACTCTGATCTTTTACTACCCTTATTTCGTTCTTAAAGAATGGTAAGAAGTAAGGGATACATACATTTGCAAAATTTCGTATAAAAGGGCGACCTGCAATTTCAAATAGATAAGACCAGGATAACCATCAAATAGGAATAAGAACTCAAGAAGAACGCAAAGATGGTTAAAAAGGCTTTGATTGCATTAACATCATATCACGGTAAGTTTTACAACGACGGTACTAATACAGGTGTTTTCACTGTAGAGGCGCTTCATCCATTCAACACTTTCAAGAAACATGGATATGAAGTAGACTTTGTCTCTGAGAATGGTAAATTCGGTTGGGATGATCACTCTGTGACCCCTGAAGTTCTGCAGGGTCAAGACATGATCGATTGGTCAAGTAAAAACTCGGACTTCCAAAAGGCATTGAAACATGTCAAGACCCCACAAGAAGTCAATCCAAAAGAGTACTCTATCTTTTTTGCTTCTGCAGGTCATGGTACGTTATTTGATTATCCTACAGCCAAGGGCCTTCAAGAATTGGCATTAAAAATCTACTATGAGAACAATGGTGTGATTGCTGCTGTCTGTCATGGCCCTGCCATCTTTGATGGGATGAATACCCCAGAAGGTAAGCCAATTATTCAAGGTAAAGCGATTACAGGGTTTACAGATATAGGAGAGGTTATTTTGGATGTTGATAAAATTATGAAGGAAAATAATTTGGCTTCCATTGAAGATATTGCCAAAAAGGCTGGTGCGAAGTATTTAGCACCTATTGGTCCATGGGATGATTATTCTGTGACGGACGGTAGAATTGTGACAGGTGTCAACCCAGCTTCCGCCCATTCCACTGCGTTACGTTCGATTAACGTCGTAGAGAATAAATAGTTAGGAATATCTTCTTTATATAAACATAAGTATTACTATCCACAATTGAACTCAATATCTTTTCGTATTCCCGAGATGCAGGTGCATGTTTTAGCATAGAGATGGATTCCACACATCGAAGTTGTCGATAATTGTAATGAATAATCAAGATGATTATTGATTTAGTAGTATGTGTAGAAGATTAATACATACGCTGATTGGTTATATGTTCTATATAATAAATGATATAAGAAGTGGGTTCGATGTCTATAGAAGATATAACCACATCATCAGTTTATATACTAATTGGTGAGTGCAATTAATAGATCTTTGATATACTCTTCTGTTCAATATTGGCTTACAATTACTAATGTGCCTTAGTATTGTAACATAACTGTTTTGTTATCGTTTAATTAGCAATCATATACGATAACTAGTCACGGTGTACTAGTTCCTTCAATGCTTAGTATTCCTACAATTACCTGCGGTAAACTAAATTCTATATATGTTTTCTAGGGATTTCTCTTTGATACTATTCTTCAAGTTGCAGACTGGAAACTTCAGGATGCCTTCCAGGTTACGAAAGTGAGGATACCATAAAAGTCACACAAGATATTGCATGAAGATGATGACAACCTCATATCGTCGTATTCCTCAACAAATAAGTAGCTCGCGTGGCGTAATGGCAACGCGTCTGACTTCTAATCAGAAGATTGTGGGTTCGACCCCCACCGTGAGTGCTTCTTTTTTCTAAAGCTCTTCAATTACTATTATTTTTTTATTTATATCTTGGAACGTCTGCCCGCAATATTGCTGTTGTTGATCCAGCATACTGCTTCTATTACCATAATTAACATTATGCATCTCCTACACTCAACATCCATGTGTCCCAGCGGCTTTGTCAAGAATAAGACTGTAAAATTTTGAAGCAAAATTACAAACAATCCAACCATGCAGATAAACATTCTCTCTATATATTTGTATATTTTATGCCCTTGGCCCTTCGTGTTTTGAGTTGGCCCATATTTCCTCCAAACCTTTTTTAAATACATCTAGATTGTAATCCGTTACAGTTAGACAACTCTCGACATCTGTGTTTTCTGGTCTAATTATCGTCACTAATGCCAACCCCCTGATCATTTGTCTCAAATAGATGATGACCCCGTTGCTTAATTCCGACACATTTTTCAGTTCCCTATTACGATAGTTTTTCGTAGGAGTTTTCGTATTCTCTTCAGTAATCAACGCATGCGTGCCCTTGTAGAGATTAAATAAATCGATTGTCACGTCAATAAACTCTGCGCATACTTCATACATTTGGATATCAACTGGATTTGAATCGGTGCAGACATAAATCTTGGAATTTATATCGAAAAGAAATGCCTTTTCAATCTTCGAATGTTGAATTAAATTATCCAACATGTTCTCCAGGAACGTTAGTTCCGGAATTAATTTTTGTACTATTCTTGAGAATGACTCGTATATGGAATGATCAAAGATAGAGGTCAAATAGAAGGACACTTTAACACCGTCGAGGCCCAATTCCAGTAATTCCTCTCCCGTTCTTTGCATTATGTCTCTCTGAGTGTCTACTTTGAAATCTTCGCTCAATCCGTCCACCTTGTGGATCAAAACCTCTATATTTATCTTTGGGTTGACACTGTATGCGTACTCAATAATCATGGCTAAGTTTGTGATAGCATTTAGATACTCATCCTGCGCATCAATGACATAAACCAGTGCGCCGACACTGGCAAACAGCCTCTCTGAGTCGTAGCTCGGCTCGAAATAATTTAATTGGCCTGGTAGCTCCATCACCGCCAGGTCGATGAGCGTGGAGAAATGTTCTACGGAGGGCGTTGAGGTCGATTCCAGATATAAAGTGTCCAAAGGCTGCATGTTATGAAACACCACTTTGCATATAGAAGACTTGCCGCATCTTCTCAGTCCCATCAAAAGGACCATCGCATTTGACTCCGGGTTTTCCAGACTCATTGTGCAATGTTAGTATTTCTCTGCCTGCTGATTTTGGCTCTGCCTTCCTGTGTTTATCATTAGTATGTTTTCCAAGAACACTTCTTTTTTCTTCCTATTATTATTAGTTTTTTCAGAGACCTTTATTATTATTACCGATGAGTAAAACAAGATACCAAGGAGAACGCGCAGAGAGAGATGACTCGAGCTGCAATAACAACATCATTTCGAGACTGCCAAAGCCCGCTCTTCTTCTTCGAGGGCGAAGAAGTCCTCATATCATCTGCGGCTTCTTTCCAATATATCCCTACAACACACAACTTGTGTGCCAGCCGTGCTTTACACGGCTGGCACATGCCTAACGCACCAAGTTCTCCATGCCCTCTCTTTCTCGTATCTGCCCACCGACAAGACAGCAGGAGCCTTTTTCGCGCCCACGTCAGTAGTTATCAGTGCATCGAGCTGGCACTAACACACTCAACTCTTTCGAAGACCTCGATGTCGGTGCTCGATCCGTCCCAACCGCACCTCTGAGGTCTCTCACTCTCCTTCTGCCTGTACGCCACAACTGTGGCGGCAAGTGACAAAAAATTTTTCAGAATGTGCGATGATGAGCAACAAGACCGTTAAAATTTACCTGATGGATCCTATCAAGAGATCCGTGGTGTTGTCTCGTCTGAAGTTTATCAGGTCGACATTTGTATTTAACAAGATCCTCTTCTTCGAGGACTTCGTTGATACGTAAGTCGAACAGTAACTATATATTCTGTTTGGCACTTGCACAGCAGAACTACGGAACAGCCCTGCATCGACCCAAGAAAATGGTAGCCCACAAAGATAATAGACACTCAGTGATCGACTTGGTCGGCAACACGCCGTTGGTTGAACTAACCAAGTTGCCTGCCGAGTTAGGTATTAAGCCCAGAATCTTCGCTAAACTAGAACTGTACAACCCAGGTGGCTCCATTAAAGATCGTATCGCGAAGTCGATGATCGAACAAGCCGAAAGCGAGGGACTGATCAACCCTGCCACCACTACATTGATCGAACCTACGTCCGGTAACACTGGTATTGGTTTGGCGTTGATCGGTGCCGTTAAAGGTTATCGTACTATTATTACCTTGCCAGAAAAGATGTCTAACGAGAAGGTCTCGGTATTGAAGGCCCTTGGTGCTGAGATCATCAGAACGCCAACAGCCGCCGCTTGGGACTCTCCAGAATCACACATTGGTGTTGCTAAGAAATTGGAAAGGGAAATCCCGGGTGCTGTTATTCTTGATCAATACAACAACAAGATGAACCCAGAAGCTCACTACCTAGGTACCGGTAAGGAAATCAAAGAACAATTGGAGGAGTTAGGGCTTTACAAACAGTTACATGGTGTTGTTGCAGGTGCAGGTACCGGTGGTACTATTTCTGGTCTTGCTAAATATTTAAAGGAGCAAAATTCAAACACGCAAATCATCGGTTCCGATCCATTTGGTTCCATCTTAGCCTTACCAGAAAACTTAAACGATACCACTGTTACAGAATACAAGGTGGAAGGTATTGGTTACGATTTCGTTCCAAAGGTTCTTGATAGATCGTTGGTGGACAAGTGGTACAAGACTGAGGACAAATCTTCATTCAAGTACGCCAGACAATTAATTGCCAATGAAGGTGTTTTAGTGGGTGGTTCTTCAGGTAGTGCATTCGCTGCTTTAGTAGAATACGTCAAAGAACATCCAGAATTGGACGAGAAGGACGTTTTGGTCACTATATTCCCAGATTCCATCAGATCCTACTTAACCAAGTTCGTTGATGACGAATGGTTAAAGAAGAACGACTTATGGGATGATGACATCCTGTTACGTGTCGATTCCAAGAAGATAATAGAGAAGGATATATTTAAGGGCGCCACCGTCAAGGACTTGCACTTGAAACCTGTCGTTTCTGTCAAGGAAACCACGCCATTCAACGAAGTTATTAAGATCTTAAGAGATAACGGGTTCGATCAATTGCCAGTGTTGACCGAAGATGGTAGGTTGACCGGTCTGGTTACTTTGTCTCAATTGTTAAGAAAGTTGTCGATTTCTGGTAAGACACCGTCCACTATTGAAGGAATATATTTGGATTTCAAGAAACTAAACAACTTCAACGAAGTTTCGTCCTACAATGACAACAAGTCTGGTAGAAAGAAATTTGTTCAATTCACTGAAGATTCGAAATTATCCGACTTGAACCGTTTTTTCGAAAAGAACTCGTCGGCCATTATCACTGATGGTTTAAAACCGGTTCACATCGTTACTAAGATGGACATATTGAGTTATTTGACTTGATCTTTATGTTTGTACATATATAATAGTATATAGGTATTATATTATAAAATATCGCATGATGCTCACGTGTGCTATGAAATCAAAATTCACTAAAAAAATACAGAAAAAACTAGAGAAAAAAGTCTATTCCGTGAAGCTTCAGTTCTACAGCAGACGATGTTGACGGTTGGAAAGTTCAAAATAAACCAAAATTGAACCGCAGTAATAGAACCAAAGTGTGTAAAGAACTGTGTCCAACCGCTTATTTCATCTGTATTTCTAATTGTGCCATTTTTCAGTTGTTGATTCTGCTTCTTTTCGATAGACTCTAGCGAGAAATTGTAATAATAATAATAATCATATATATACTAAAAACGATATGTCAGATCCTAGAAGGAGGAATACACGTCATTTATGGACTCCTGAGAACTTATCCTCATCCATACAGATAAGTAATTTCCCCTTGGAATGGACAAAGGATACGATCTCATCAGTTATTGCTGGTTCGGGGCCAGTCATTGATATAAGCACAAGATCAGAACCACGAACTGGGAAGTTAAGTAGTATTACTTATGATTATGTAAATAGTAAAGACTGTAAAAGAGCATTTGACTTACTTCAACGAATTAAAGGTGTTGACTGGACTATTGAAAGAACTATACCCTCAAATTATAGAGATAGAGGTACTATTTATAATAAGCCGGTTATTGAGCTTAATAGGGTCTCCTTTCCAGCAGAATCAAATTTAGAGTTACCATTTGAAATGGTGACAGAGGTTCCATTATTGAGAAGGCCTCAGAAACAACCTCTACCTGACAACAATAATAAAGTCAACTCATCAAATAATATTGACTTCCCTGATATATTACGTAAGGCTTCAGAACATTTGCCCGCTTTTAAAGATGGTGTGTTATCATCACACTCAAGTAACGACAAAATTTCTAATAACTTAATGAAAATCCCACCTTCACAACTGATAGAAATTCTATCTAACCTAAAGATATTGGCAAACCAAGGTACAAGTAAGAAGTCGCATCTGGAGACATTTCTGATGACAAATTTCGAATTGTTGGTCTCTGTGTCACAAGCTCTTTTAGAAATGGGCATGATAAATAATGAAGTGGTAATGCAAGTGATAAAGGACCATGAGAATAAGATAGGTCTAAAGACTGCTAGTTCTCGGAGTGGGGGTTCTTTCACAAATTCGTTGAGTGTAACCCCTCCACCACCGGCGCAAGCTGCAACTACTACTACTACTACTAATACTAATACTAATATTACCAATGTTATCCCAGACAATGGAATTCCAATGGTGCCGCCTGGCCAAGGTGACAATCCACAATTTGCAATGGTCTCGACGCCCGCTACGGCATTCCCAATGTCATCAAGCGGAATGCCAATGAACCAACCACAGCCTTTCAACAATGGGCTCATGTATCCTCAACCGACACCAGCACCTGTGTTTGCTGCACCGGCTGTCCCTGCACCACCAGCTGCCCCTGCACCACCAGCTGCCCCTCCAATACAAAAGGACCAATTCCCCCCGGGCGTTGAAGTAAATATGATCAAGCTTCTACAGTTACCGCAAAACCAACAAGACATGATAAAACAAGTGTTGCAGCTTACCGAAGCACAAGTAAGTGCACTTCCGGAAGAACAACGTAAGGTCGTCGACAACATCAAGAAAGAATATCTCTACTAAGTTTATACATATATACTACACTCTAGATCCTCTTTACTTTAAATATAATATGCATTTCCAGATATATTTAAATATAGATGTCAAACTCTTGACAGACGCCAATTGTGTTGCTTGCTTTGACAACGTTGCCGATCCTGTCGAGATTGGGCTTTGTACTGTGGCATTACAGGTGTTCTCTAAAACTGTGGTGGTAATAGCCTCACTAGCGTGTTTCGATGTCATGTTGAGATTTGTGAAAAACATATATTTGTTCATAAATTTCACATGGAATATATAAGTGAATGAACAAATGGTTCAACAGAAGACGTAGTTAAGGCCACAACAGAGAGTCTGCGAAAGGTATATTTAAAAAGAGACACTTGGAATAGGTCGAGAAAGCAAGTCAAGAGAGAATTAGAGGAATAAGAGAGAGTGACATCAAGATACGTTTCCTGTGAGTTCTAGCTTACAATTTGAAACGAAAACTCCGAAGAATACACCTTCGTTAATTGATCACACTCATTCAACTGAAGATCTTTTAGGTGTGAAGTGTACTCATTAGTTTACCTCCCAAGTAGCTTCGTATTAATATAAGAAGAAAGCAAGACTTAAAAATGTCTCAATCTGTTGTGAAGGCAAGGACTAGGTCCAGGGATGTGACATTTACGCCACCCCAGACTCATGATATGATAAGATCGCTGTTTGATCCTACTGTAAAGAAATCGTTCTTAGAACTATGTATTGGTATCAGTGTGCTGGCGAATGTTTACCTGGCATACATAACGTATGCGACGTTTGGAAGAGGTTACACAAGAACCCTATTTCTGTTGCAATATATTTTCTGGAGATTATCCTATAATATTGGTATTGGTGTTATTCTCCATTATCAGTCTCACTTTGAAATGTTGACGAAATTTGCTGAAAGACATGAATTATTTGCGAAGGATAATAGGAGTAAATTGGCCAGATTTGTCCAATTTGAAATATCCACCAAAATGCCAAAGGAATATGATATGCATTCCTTCCCCATTGAATTAAATACGTGGTTACTATTTCGCCAGTTTGTGGACTTAATCCTAATGCAAGACTTCGGGACTTATGTTATTTTCGTAGTCTTTTCAATGCCACAAGAATGGTCATCTTTAATTACTTGGCAAGCCCTGATTGGTGTCACAATGATCCTATTCAACATATGGGTCAAGTTGGATGCACATCGTGTTGTAAAAGATTATGCTTGGTATTGGGGTGACTTCTTTTTTTTGCAGGAATCTGAATTAATATTCGATGGGGTGTTTAATATCTCCCCTCATCCTATGTATTCCATTGGATATTTAGGATACTATGGACTATCGCTAATTTGTGGAGATTATAAAGTATTATTAGTCTCCGTGTTTGGACATCTATTGCAATTTTTGTTTTTGAAACATGTTGAAAATCCCCACATTGAAAGAACTTACGGTTCAGATGTTGAAGAAGCTTCTAATGGTTCTATTGATGACTTGATTATTAAGGAGAATAATAACTACGCAAAACCTTTGATTAATAATGGCATTTGGTTTGATAATTTCAATAAATTGAGATTCACAGATTATTTTAGTTTAGGAACCGTGATTGTTCTTTTTTGGTGTGCATTCACTACTAATCTTGCAAAAGATAAAAACATATTTATCATTACTTTTGCTGTAAAATTATTATCCTGGTTCACAGTTACCTATATTTTGTATAAACAATCCAACGAAAAATGGTTTACAAAAGTTTTTCTGGAAAATGGTTATACTCAAGTTTATTCATATAAGCAATGGCAATTTTTGTACAATTATTCTTTATTATTGACGTATACATTACTCGCCATTCAAACAGGAACTAAACTTGTTCATAATTTTGAAACAACCAATTATTCGAGACTTATTTTTGGGATCTTGTTATGCGCTATTCAGGTTTGGTGTAATTCAGAGATAAGAGCTGCTATTTCTGATTTTGGTTGGTTTTACGGTGATTTTTTCCTAAGTAATTATATCACATCCAGAAAATTGACATCACAAGGTATTTACAGATACTTGGCGAATCCAGAAGCTATTTTGGGAATTGCAGGTGTCTGGGGTACTGTGTTGATGACAGATTTCTCTGGTGAAAATATAATACTGGCAATTTTATGGAGCATAACCAATTTTGTTTTGGTTAAATACATTGAATCTCCACATGTTACAAAAGTATATGGTAATGTGGAAAGGCAAAGTGGTGTTGAAAAGACACTGCTAAAATTGAAACCTATTAGAAGAGTTTCAGAAATGGTTGATCTAGCTGAAAGAGCAATAATTAGAACACTCCTTATGAATGAGAAATCATTTAGAAGACGCAACTCTAGTGAATCTATTGATGCCATATCTATTACAGTATCGAGCAGTGATCTGGTTGATGATTTACCAAGTGTTGTTCAACAAACTTTGGGTGATGTGACTGACACAGTTACTCCATTGTGTGAATTTTCAATTGAAGATCACAACACTCACGAAGGACCTTTTATTCTACCCGAACCAATAACTATAAATTGGAAAGTACCAATAGAGTTATATAATGAATGTGATTGGATTGGATTGTACAATGTGCTGGATACAAAGAATATTCGCTCGATGACAAAGACGTCATCATTTGGTCACTGGAGTGCTACCTTCGTAGAGGGTTACCCATCTGACCTTGTCAATACTCAGTCGGTAACAAGTTTCTCGAAAGATGAAGCTTTTGCAAAGGGCTCTGTTACCTTTGATTCAAGTCTACTATATTTCAAGCCAGGTATTTACGAGTTTAGATATCATTCTGGTAATTCTCACAAGGTTATATTGATTTCAAAACCCATTCAATTGCAATTCCCAAAATTTGTCGTAGAATCTGCTGTGAAAATGAAAAAGGATTTTATGGAAATCTTATCCAAGATAAATGTCATCAAATATGGAAGAGTTGATTTTAAATCAAATAAGAACTTTGATCTTAAGTGCTTTAGGACATTACTTAAACATGCAGTTGGCGTTAACTTGTCAAGCGAGTACATTGAGAGTGTCAATGGTGATATTGATGTCATTGCTACTCGTGTAGTGGATATAAGAAATATTCTGGATAAATTGGTTTAATCGAAATGGACTCACCCCTTGTAGATCTTTGAAATTACATAAATAAATAGGATAAAATAGCATAAAAAATATAGATAGATTCTAGCTACTTAAAAAATAGGTATTTAAGTGAACATACATAGATGAGCGGGTAGAAATAAGGCTAAAAAATCGGATACACGTCTATCTATCAAGCCATAAAGGCTTCCCTGTCTTCTTTTCCCTTATTAGAGAAATGATTTATCATCAAACTTCTGTACATTAAGTATTGTTTCTTACATTCATCAATAGATTCGTCTAACTTATCCAAGTCGCCTTCATCCTTCCAAAATCCTATTATATTGTCTCCTCCATTAATAAAAGATATAACATTCCCATGAGATAAACCAGCACTAGCCATATCTATTATTTCAATACCTGCATCCATCAAAGCCATAGTAATTGCAGACACACAATGCGGTATAATTGCAGATATATGGTTGTGGTTACTGTGATTTATTTCTTTGTCATAAGTGATATATATAAAAATATCAATACCTGATTTTGGATATCTTGTTAGGTTAACAACAGACGCAAAAATACTCGTTAAAAATTTGGATACCTCTTTTAATTCCTTACTTGTATACTTCTCTAGTAGACCATTTTTCAATTGAATTGACAAAGTTGCTTGGGAAGTGAAGGAGCTACGAATTGCTTTTGGACCGTAGACTGAAGTTATTAGAGAAACTTTGTGATTGGAAACATTATCAACTTCAACTAATGAAGATCCATTACAATTATCTATAAATCCAGTGTTAAATATTATATTTTGCTTTTCATCTGAAACGGCTTTTGAAGTGTCTGCAGCTTGTGTTGTTGAGTTTGCAAATACAATAGGCTTAGCACTTGCAGGACCTAATAATCTTCTTCTATCTTGGACATTCATTAGTGGCGGTAGGATCTTGATTCTTTAATTGTTATGTTTGATATAGCTATGTGCTTATATATGTATGTATTTGATTTCTCTATATATTAATTAGTTCAATAAAATTTTGATGAGCGAAAATTGATGAGCGATGAGGCTATAAAAGTTGCTCACCTACATAATAACACATAATAGAACATGTAAGCAAATAAAATGTAATACAATTATACATGAGACTAATGTACATATCTGGTTTTTACATAATGAATAAAAATAGAGAGGAGGTAAAAAGAAGTATAATTATACATGTGAGTAATTGACAATGTAAGTTGCTAATCAATTATTCCAAACTTGATTAATCAAAGGTCTTCTTAGAACCAGCGAATGGAGCATTGTTTCTTGCTCTACCTAATGGGGCAGAGTTAGCACCAGATCCGGATGGTCTGAAACCGCCACGGCCACCACGGTCACCACCACGGAAGCTACCACCACGGCCACCACGGTCACCGCCACGGAAGTTACCGCCACGGCCACCACGGAAACCACCTCTGCTGTCACCATTGTTTGGTTTAGGAGTAGAGTAATCAAGTCTGACAGGTCTGTTTGCAATATATTCACCTTGTAAGCCTTCTAAAGCCTTCTTGGCATCATCAATATTAGTGAATTGAACGTAACCGAAACCTTTTGGTTGTTCAGTTTCCGGGTGAGTTGGGACACGGACAGAAACAATTTCACCATATTTACCGAATAATTCGTATAATTCATCTCGGTTAACATCGAAAGATAAGTTACCTAAGAATAAAGTTTCAGATGGTTCAGATGGAACATCACCGAACTTCTTGGCACGGTCATCGTTTGAACTGGAAGCTGGCTTACTAGTAGACATATCACAGTTGATTTCTCTACCGTCAATTTGCTTACCATGCATTTCCTTAACAGCCTTTTCAGCATAAGATTTATCTTCAAAGTCAACGTAACCGTAACCACGGGATCTATTAGAACCTCTTTCGTAGATAACTCTAGCACTTACAACACCACCAATGTGTTCAAATTCTTTCTTTAACCATTCATCATCAATAGACCATGATAATCTGCCAACAAAAATAGTGGCTGGTTCGCCAGAACCTTCAGTTTTTTGTTTCTTGCTATCAGAATCAGATTCTTCTTCAGCTTTACGCTTCTTGCTGTCAGATTTTTCTTCGTCAGACTCAGATTCACTCTCAGAAGAGGAAGAGGAGGAGGAATCACTGGAAGCATCCTTCCTTTCAGTCTTGGTCTTAGCTTCTTCCTCCGAATCAGAGGAGGAGTCGGAGTCGGAGTCAGAGGAGGAGGAGGAAGATGAATCACTGTCGGAATCAGAGGAGGAGGAAGAGTCTTCTTTCTTAGCATCCTTCTTGGTTTCTTCTTCTTCCTCATCGGAACTGGAATCAGAAGAGGATGAAGAGTCACTGTCTGAGTCGGAAGATGAAGAGGAGTCTTTCTTGGATGCCTTCTTGTCATCTTCAGAAGCAGATGAATCGGAATCAGAAGATGAATCAGAATCGGAAGATGAATCAGAATCAGAGGAAGATTCGGTTTTCTTAGCAGCTTTCTTTGGCTTCTCATCTTCAGATTCACTGTCGGAAGAATCGGAGGATGAGGAAGAGGCAGAAGAGGAAGATTCAGAAGAAGAAACGGCCTTGGCCTTTTCTTCTTTTTTTTCCTTGGCAAGCTTAGCTTGCTTCTTTGAACTTACTTTAGCAGATTTAGCCATGGTTGTGTTATTCAATGTTGATTTACGTTCACTGGATTGTGGTCTAAACCTTCTGAAGCTTAATAATTTGGAAGATGAGTGAAAGGAATTGAGAAAGAAAGAACTAATTAAACTCTTTATACTTAAACAATATGCGATGAGATAGAAATTTTTTCTTTTTTCCTAAAAATTTTTCAAATTCTCGTCTTATATGATAGGCGATCCTTCGGCATGTCATCTGACGCCAACGAGCGACAGTAAATAGAATACAATAATATGTAGGTTAGTTAACCAGCAAATACATATCTATATCTATATAGGCGACCGTGCCAGGGTGCCGTTATACTTATATAATACCTTCAGAGACAAGCCAATCTCTTAAGTCACAGGTTGTTTTTGTCAGGCGATCAACTATTTCTTGCACATCATTTTGGTTGATGATGAAGGCTGGAGCTAGCAATACGATGTCAAACGATCCCTCAGTGTCTAGTTGTGTAAACGCAATAACGTTGATCAGATGTTTCTCTAGGGCTAACTCCATGAATTTTTTGGCAACATGGAGTTCCTTTGGGAATGATTCATGGGTTTCCCGGTTTTTTACTATTTGTATAGACCAAAATCCACCAATCCCACGAACTTCGCCAATGATTTTTATGTTAGGGTCGCTGATCAACGATTTTTGTAAATAGGCTCCTAGTAAGTTCCCCATGGTGAAGATGTTATCGGTTAATTTTTCTGCCATGATCTTTTCTTGAATAGCTAATGCCACAGAACAATTAAAAGAATGGGAGTGATAGGTTTGTGCTCCAATGACAAGACCTGTTTTACCATTTTTATAGGCATTCATAATTTTAGGTCCAATTAGAACACCAGCAATTGTAACATAACCTGACCCTAATGTTTTTCCAACGGATTGAATATCAGGCGCATCTTCGGGTGATAAAAAGTTTTCCCAGCAATTTAGTTTACCACTTGGATTGGCCCTGCCGGTTCCACACATCACTTCATCAAGCATAAAAATAATGTCATATTTGTTGCAAATATCTCTGATGCCTTTAAAGTAACCCTTAGGTGGCACAGCAGTTCCAATACTGCTCCCTGGTAATGTTTCACAAATTATAACGGAAATTGTGTCAGGGTTGCTCTCAATAACCATATCCTCCAATTTATTAAGCAATCTCTGAGTATATTCTTCATCTGTTTCTGTTTCTTTCTTATCTCTGTAGGGGAAACATCGGGGCATTTTTAGGCATATATTGTCCTGGTCTAGGGCCAAGTCTCTAAAGGGGGCACTAACAATATTATCTGATAGAGACAATGCACCTAGAGTATAACCATGATATGAGTTATTTCTAGAAATAATCTTTAATTTCTCCGGTTTTCCTCTCTCAAGCTGATATTGTCTGATGATCTTCATCGCATTTTCATTAGATTCAGATCCTGAACAAGTCCAGAGGGCGGATTCGAAGACACCAGGAGGAGAATTATCAATATAAAACTTAGATAATCTTTCAGCACTGGCGTTCACAAAATTAGCTGGAAAACTGTAAGTATGAGACTTTAGAGCATCAAGCATTATTTTTTCAATGCTTTTATCACCCCATCCCAAGGCGCCAACAGCCGCACCAGTAGCAACATCAATTACGTTTTCAAATCTTTGACTATTTTTCTCAACAGTTATATGAATACCTGACCCATCGATTACAATTGGTTTGTCTTTTGCGACATACCCATTGAAAACATGGGAACTTCCTACGGAATATGCCATTGAGTTTCTATATGTATATATTCCTATTTTTAAACTGAAAATAGACAAGTTTTCACTCAGAAATAAAATTCGTTGACAACTCTTCCTAAAAAAGGTGATTTTATTTATATATTCAACCTAGCATATTATTATCTATTCTTTAAGAGGGGACTGGAACTTGTACTTACCCTTATTTGCTAATTTTCTTATCAGCAATCATCTTATCACACGGAGTTGGGATACCGAAGTTATGACGCTCAAATTGATAACGTTTAAAAAGAAATTTCTTCGATAAGGTAAGTAACTATTTATTTTATTTATAGGGTGAACGACGATGTGTATGTCTTTCCAGAGTCTTGATTGGTGCAGATTGTTGTACGTTTCATTTTTTTCGGACATTGTACTCTGCAGATTCATTATTAGTAAAACTGGGTTGCTAGGAGCAAAATATAAAAATAAACAAAAACCATAATTATATTAGAATATATAATAGATAGTAATCACACATATTATATAGGTATAAGTACAAAGAACACTTTTTCTGAATCAGTTTGACAATTATTTTTTCAAGTATCCCCCCATCTGGCAAAGGTTGTAAAACAAAGATTCTGAATCTTGTAATAAGCTCTCTGGACTATCAAATTCCTTAACCTTACCGGAATCCAATACGAGAACTCTATCACTATCTAGGATAGTGTCAATTCTGTGAGCAATAGTTAATATTGTCCTGTCACTGAATTCCGATCTAATAGTTTGTTGGATAATCTTATCAGTTTCCATATCGACTGCTGCTGTAGCTTCATCCAAAACTAATACTTTCGAATTATTCAACAAGGCTCTAGATAAACATAGTAGTTGCTTCTGACCAACAGATAAATTCCGACCATTCTCATGAATCTCTGTACTTAATAAAATATCTGCAGTAATAGTTGTAGTTTTACCTTCTTCAGCTGATTCAGCTATTCTTACAATGTGATCCTTCAAATGAGCCAATTCAAGGGACTTGATCAATTCCCTATCACTATATTGATTAAAAGGATCAAGATTGGTACGAACAGTGCCCTCAAAAGCTTGAGCATCTTGAGGAATTATTGCCAAATGACTTCTCAAATCTCTGAGACCTAATCTAGATATATCAATTCCGTCAACTTCTATGGAACCTTCAGTTGCCTCTAATAGACGGAATAATGCCATAGTTAATGTGGATTTTCCAGCACCTGTTCTTCCAACTATACCCACCTTTTCACCAGGTTTAATGCTTAAGTTAATACCCTCTAAAACAGGACTTAGGTTTGCTCTATACCTCGTTCCGTAGTTCTTAAACTCAATGGTACCCTTGACTGGCCATGATTTTGGAGGTCTGAAATTTTCATTAATACTTGGAGCCTCTGGAGGTAGATCACAATATTCAACGATTCTCTCCACAGAGACAATGTTATTTTCAATAAGAACTGATGATCTGACGATCATAGTTAAAGAATTCGTCACCTGCAAAGAATAACTCATCAATAGACCTACCATACCTGACCCAAGTTGTCCTTTAGTTCCTACTGTAGACAGAGATAATAATGCCGTGCTGAGAACAATAATTGCTCCAATAGATTGCAAACGAATGGATAGCCATCTGTTAGATGACCTATAAACAAAGAAACAATCAATATTGTATTGAATTCTTTCCAAACTGACATGAGTAAATCTATTGAAATGATCAAAGGCATTGATAACAGTTGATCCTGCTAATGTTTCACTCATTAAGGACATAATTGGGGAGTAAGTAACACTTGTCAAACGCTTTAATTCTCTTGATAACATCAAATAATACGTTTGATAATATAAATATACTACCAATAGAGCAAAATTAACCACCAAAAACCAAGGCATGTTATAACCCACCAAAAACAATGTAATAACATATTTAAATAAGGCTCTAAAAAACATGGAAAACATATGTTGTAGGTTTTTGTCCATTGCATCCACATCTGATGAAAACCTATTAATAATTCGACCAACAGGAGTAGTTTCAAAAAATGACATCGGACTTCTTATGACAGACATGACCATTCTATCATGTAAGATAACAGAACCTCTAATACAACAGTACAATGTCATAACAATGCTTCTTAAGTTATTAAAAAGAGATGACAAAAGACCAATAGCTGCATATACCCCAACATACATCCAAACATTCTCATTTGTCCCATTTCTTTGATTTGATTCAGACCAATGTTTCAACCAAAAGTTTTCTATTAAATCCAATAGCCTATTAAAAATCATGAGTAGGAAAAATAATGCTACACCCCAAATACCACACGCCTTAACATAAGTAAGATATATGGTATTTTTTACTTTACCCATTTCAGTTTTTTCGGCTGCCTGAGCTGTTTTACGCTTTGTATTTGTATTTTCTACGAATTTAATAGACTTAAGAGATGCTAAAGAAGCTCTTCGCGTATTAGCATCTGAGACGCCAGTTTCCATGGCAAGTTCAACTGCCTCGGCAAGAGGTTCTAACTCTGTATCAATAATTTCTTCTTCTATCCTTTGCTTCAATGTGACGCTACTTTTGGTTCTTTCTGGCATATTTTGATTCTCTGTGTCGAATTCTTCAATAAGACTCTTTAAACCCGACTCTTCCGATCTTTGCATAACTTCCTCGTATTTTCCTTCTTCAAGAAATTCTCCATGAGCTAATGCATAAATCATATCTGAATGTTTCAATACAGAAACAGTATTCGTACTCAAAATGATAGTTTTATCTTTTAATAAACCTTTTTGCTTGTCGAGCACACATTCAATAATATTCTTACTTACATGTGCATCGACTGCAGATAATATATCATCCAATAAATATAAATCAGCACGAGAATAAACAGCCCTTGCTAGTGATACACGAGCTTTTTGACCACCAGATAATGAAATACCCTTTTCTCCAACAATAGTTTCATCACCGTCAGGCAACACATCCAGGTCCAGCAATAGTTGACAAGCTTTAATTGTTGCATTGTAGAATTCTTCATCATACTTGTGACCAAACAGAATATTATCCTTAACGGAGGCATTCATAATCCAAGCTTCTTGTGGACAATAAGCTATTGTATTCGCACGTATTATCATTTCTGGGAGCATATTTTCAAGTGGTCCATTAGTGCAAGGGTATTGTCCAAGAATTGCCTTTAAAAAAGTAGATTTTCCGGAACCAACTTTCCCAACAATGCACGTCAATGATCCTTTTTCAGCGGTAAATTTAGCTATATTCCTTAATGCTATCTGAGTTTCAGATACATTCGCCTCCTCATCCAGGTTTGTCCCAGTATGATGTCTCAAATAGTGAGTTGATTTCCAAAGGAACGATATATTTCTTAATTCTACAACGGGAACATGTTCATCTACAGGAGAATCAAATTTTTGAATAAATGATGTGTCTAGTTCCTCCTCTAATAAATAGTTCCTTAATCTTGTCAATGAAACTTGAATTTCAATGATAGTATTTATCATGTTTGGAATTGAATAGATAGCGTCATTTAGTATATCAAACAATGAAAGAGCTGGAAACACAAGTTCTGGACTCAAAGGCTTAGCGTTTGTAAATGAGTAGATAGCAAATGTAGAACAACTGACAAGTAAAGGAACAGAATTCCAAGCAAAAGAAATCAGATTACTTAAAACAGATGTTCTTTTCAAATTTTGAATTTCTAGATCATTACGAACATGAAATAATCTTTTCAGCATTGGAGCTTCCCAGGCATATAACTTAATGGATTTAATAGAGTTCAAAATTTCAGACATTGCTTTAATTCTGGCATCCTTATACTTCATCTGAGTTTTTGACAATGCTTTGATCTTCCTAGAGAGAAATGAGTTAATGGGCACCATTATTACCATAATAAAAAATCCGCAAATAATTGCATTACCCAGTAATGAATATAGCGATATTAACGCAATAACCATCTGAATTGGACTACCAATAAAATTTTGAGCATTTTCGAAGAACTTCTGAACCCTCAGAGCATCAACGGACATGTAGTTTAGAATATCACCAGTCGAAAGGTTGGACCTTGCAGCATCGGATAATTTCAGAGATTTTTCATAAACTAACGACATCACTGTCCCTCTTGAACCTAATCCAGCCTCAAATATAAAAATGTAAAATTGATTATTCAAAAATACAGATATAAAGTTGCTTAAAAATATAGTCCCTGCAATAAAAACACCATTTAGAGGCGGATACTTTGATTCTATATCCTTATTGAAATACCGGATAAACGATTTCAAAAATAATGGCTGAATAACTGTCAATATGTCCTTGGTGGTTTCATAAGTCATCGCTATTATCACAGTTTTAGAGAAAGTATACCACAAGGCTCGCAACAGGGAGTTTCTACCACTTTTTTTTTCATCTTTCCAGTAGCCTTTAAGTATTGAAGACAAATTACGAATGTTGGACTCTACTGGAGGGGTAGGTAAAGAATTTGGATCCCTTAACCTTTTGTTACGATAAGTGTCTGAAATCAAATCGTTCATCCAAAGAAATGTGATATTTGAAATAACGTTGATGTCAGTTTGCCAATTTTTGTTTTTGTAAAGTCTCAATAATTTATAATGAGGCACAAATGCAAGAACATCATAGTAAACTATATTCAATGCATTAGAAAATAATAATATATTAATTATCAACGCTGGTGACCCTTTGAATACATCATAGTTATCTGTATTTCTTCTTAAGAAAGACTGAATTAATTGAAATAATAACAGAAGAATTTGAACCATATAATAAAAGATTTGGTTTGCACAGGAGCAGGTACTTTTGAAATATTGAAGATATTGGGTTGGTATAGAAACCAGGCCCACAAATAATAAATTTAGGCATATTGATAGTTTGGAAATACTTGCAACATCCTTATCAAGTCCGTACATGAAAAATTGAACCAACAATAGTACCGCTTGATATCCAATACAAACCACATGAATCAAGTGTTTCTTGCCCAGGTATGAGAATCTTATTTTCCCAGATGAAATATCGGATGTAGCCAGGAGCGCCAATTGATATGAACCCCATAGAAGAAAGAAACCAGTGGAAATTGAAGAAACCAGCGACACAAAGCAAGGATTGAACGCATTTGTGTGATTATTCGGATAAGGCTGGAATCCGAATGGGCAGTTTGTAATATTTCGGTTCATTATCATGACTATTGCAATTTAGCTAATCAAACAACGACGAAAGCGAGTACTACCAATCCGTTATACTTCTAAACTAGACACTTGACTTATAGTGTCGTTTTAAACATAAACTCAATTTATAATCCAAAGTAGTGTTTAAGTACTCAGTAATTCTTCATTTGTCAGTTTGTTTTTTCCTATTCTAATTTAATTCAAATGGATTTGTCCCTATTTTTTATCAGCGCTCTTGATAATTTTCCAAATCAAACAAATTCCGATTTCACTTCTTATCTACTAAAATAAAAGAATAAAAGGATCTGATATTATGTCATATAAGAATGACCGTTAAGTTAAATACATGCGTAAAAAAATACTTAAAATTAAATAAATAAATCTAAAGATTTAAACGGTAATAAAGATAACAATAAAAATATAATAATAAAAAGTAATAAGTAACTGGTGATGTAAAAATCGCAGTATTAATTTTTATTTATTAAATATGATTCAATTGTGTGCAATTGAAAACAAAACAAAGTAAAAGAATGATCACCAATAAATAATGAGGTTAAGAAAAAAGGACCATAAAAAAACAATAAGTTAATAAATAACCTATGTCACTTATTTCTTACCAGCCTTAATTTTGTTTAAAGCGGAACCAGCCTTGAACCATTCGATTTGTTCTTCGTTAAAGGTGTGAGTCAGTTCAACGTCGAAAGCTTCACCGCTCTTTGGGTGGACTCTCATAGTCAAACTCTTACCTGGAGCCAATTCTTTCAAACCTAAGATGTCGATCTTGTCATCTGGGTTAATCTTGTCATAGTCAGCTGGGTTCTTGAAGTTCAATGGCAACAAACCTTGCTTCTTTAAGTTAGTTTCATGGATACGAGCAAATGATTTAGTAATAATAGCGAAACCACCCAAGAATCTTGGCTCTAAGGCAGCATGTTCACGAGAGGAACCTTCACCGAAGTTTTCGTCACCGATAACAACCCACTTAATACCTTGATCTCTGTAGTCTCTGGCAGTATCTGGAACACCCTTGTATTCACCGGTGTAAACATTCCTAACACTGTTGGCCTTCTTGTTTTCGGCATTGATGGCACCAATCATATAATTATTAGAAATATTCTCCAAATGACCTCTGTATTTCAACCATGGACCGGCCATAGAAATATGATCGGTAGTGGTCTTACCTAGGGATTTGATTAAAATTGGCATGTTCAATGCGTCTTTACCATCCCATGCTTGGAAAGGCTCCAAAATTTGTAAACGGTCAGAGGTTGGAGAAACAGCAACATCAACCTTGGAACGATCAACTGGTGGACCTTGGTAAGTGTTTTCACCTGGGTCATAACCACGTTCTGGTAAACCGGATCCAGTTGGTTCCTTCAATAAGAATTCTTTACCGTCCTTGTCCTTTAATTTATCAGTCATTGGGTTGAATCTCAAGTCACCAGCGATAGCAAAGGCAGTAACAATTTCTGGAGAGGCAACAAAAGCGTGAGTTTGTGGGTTACCATCGTTTCTTGATGTAAAGTTTCTGTTGTAAGATGAAACGATGGTGTTCTTGTCACCCTTCTTGATATCTTGACGATCCCATTGACCAATACATGGACCACAAGCATTTGCCAAGACAATACCACCAAACTCTTTGAAAGTTTCTAATTGACCATCACGTTCAATGGTGGCTCTGATTTGTTCAGAACCTGGAGTGACTGTGAAGATAGACTTAGACTTCAAACCATGGTCAGCAGCGTCTCTGATGATGGAAGCGGATCTTGACATATCTTCGTAAGAAGAGTTAGTACAAGAACCGATTAAACCGACCTTAACCTCTAATGGCCAGTCGTTCTTGACAGCGACATCCTTTAATTTAGAGATTGGTGTAGCCAAATCTGGAGTGAATGGACCGTTGACATAGGGTTCCAATGTGTTCAAGTCAATTTCAATGACTTCGTCGTATTCGGCACCTTCATCAGCAAACAACAAGTCCTTCTTGTATAATTGAGCGAACTCTGCAATCTTGCCACGCTTCGTAGCCTTCAAGTAGTCAATCATTGATTGATTGAATGGGAAAACAGAGGTAGTAGCACCAATTTCTGCACCCATATTACAGATAGTACCCATACCAGTTGCGGAGAATGTGTCCACACCGTCACCGAAATATTCGACGATCTTACCGGTACCACCTTTGACGGTAGTGATACCAGCCAATTTTAGGATGATATCCTTTGGAGAAGTCCAGCCGCTCATCTTACCAGTCAATTTGACACCAAGGATCTTTGGAGCCTTCAACTCCCATGGCAGGTCAGACATGACATCAACAGCATCAGCACCACCAACACCAATGGCTAATTGACCTAAACCACCCGCATTAGGAGTGTGAGAATCGGTACCAATGATCAAAGCACCTGGATAGGCATAGTTTTCCAAAACGATTTGATGAATAATACCGGAGCCTGGCTTCCAGAAACCCATGTTATATTTAGCTGTGGCAGTAGCCAAGAAGTCGTAAACCTCCTTATTTAGATCGACGGCCCTTTTCAAATCTTTTTCACCACCAATTTGAGCTTGAATTAAATGGTCACAATGGACAGTGACTGGTTTGGCGACTTCTGGCAAGCCAGCAGACATGAATTGTAAAATGGCCATTTGAGCGGTGGCATCTTGACAGGCCACACGATCCGGTCTTAGTTTTAAATAAGACACACCTCTTTCGATGCTTTGGCCATGTGGATCGTCCAAATGACCGTATAAGATCTTTTCGGCGTAAGTCAAAGGTCTGCCCAGTCTCTTCCTTACGATATCGACATACTCGATGTTTTGCTTGTAGTTGATGAAAGAGTGATCTTCCAATAAATTCTGATTTACCTTAGAATCTCTAGTCAAAGAAGAAACTGTGGCCAACCCACGCTTAGAGACGGTGCCCCTTAATGAAGAACGAGCAGCTAACATCCTGTATATAATATAATCCTTAGCCCTTTGGGTAGA
This sequence comes from Cylindricascospora bacillispora, assembly GCA_030573655.1. Classification (NCBI taxonomy): domain Eukaryota; kingdom Fungi; phylum Ascomycota; class Saccharomycetes; order Saccharomycetales; family Saccharomycetaceae; genus Cylindricascospora; species Cylindricascospora bacillispora. The sequence goes on along the minus strand of JAJMDR010000016.1, from coordinate 171,272 downwards.
GATACTTAAATTTGCGTGGACTACAATATTAAAAACGGAAGGAGTGCAAGACGAGAAAAATCTATAAAGGACTGGAAGAAAAAGGCCAAAAGATTACGAAAATGAGAACAAAAGGTCCTTATATATATATATAAATAAGAAGAACTTAGGAGACTAGAAATTCAAGCCAATTGTAGCTCAATAAATGTATAATGATGGTAAAACGGGAAGAAAAAAGGACATAGGAAGAAAGGATAAAACAGAGGAATTAGATTATGTCAATTCTTCACCATGCAAAAACACAAGGACTCTTCGAAAGTCCATGCTGTAAAATAATCATAATAAATGAGATGATGGTAGCGACTAAAGACACAAGAGAGAGAGAGTTTTCAACATCTCGAGATGTGTTCAGAAGGGAGAGAGAAAAGTTTTCTCTCTGGACCAATCAGCGGTCATCTTGTCTGTAAAATGGCATTTGGTCCTACCAAATTTAGGTCTGCCGGCCTCCCCTTATAATATATCCTCGTTTCCATTGGTCCGTGGGCCGTTCTGCTCGCATATCGGAGAGAGGGGAAGGGGAGCTGGCCAAGGCAGGGCAGGGCAGAGCGGCAGGGGGGGAGACGAGGAAATTGTTTGGTGGCGGGATTCCTGCGAGGGGACATGTGACAGAGTGTTAATGCCGAGTGTCGGACCGAAAAACGACGGCCACAGTCACGCGCCGGGCGGCTCCGTGTTCGGGAAAGCACATGGCTGATGGTGCAATCGGTCCGAGGGTCGGTGTTATCACGTGATACAGATGAGAGCCATATCAGGCGAGACCGTATATATTCCCGGAACCAGTCTTGACCACACAATACGATTACGCACACTCGCGCGCAAGTTTTAAACTCTATAAGTAAACAAGTACGTACAGATACGTCAAAACATACACTTGAATAACAATAGGTGTTATGAAAACTTACTTTTTTTTATTTTATTTAGTTATGTAGACGAATATTGATGTGAAAGAATAAATATGAATATATAAAAGAGAAGTGTATGACAATGACAACACTGAACAAAGATGAGCTGGTCCGGCTATAACTGACCGTCCCTTTTCTTGTAGTAATAAATAGAATGCTTTAATTTAAATCCTCCCGGATTATTCAGTTGTTTGTAAATCTGTATTTTTTTTATTTGATTTTTGTTTATATTTTCACGTGATCCGACACGGTCTCAACGTCTTCATTATCAGTTGAAATGATAATTGGCTTGTTGAGCGAGATAGATTTCATCGATATTTCCTTCGAAGCGGCATAGTACCTCACATTTGTCAATGTTGGGAAGGTAGTAGATTTTATGGTAGATTGTGGGGTGACTTGTCTAGCCAAAGTCTTGAAAGCGTGGATTCTTGATTGCATGTTTGAAAGATGAGATGTAAATGTGTTTTTGGTTTGTGTGTTTGCTTGATGTTTTGTGTTGTACCATATAAAACAATTAAGTAATCCAAGAAAATAATCTGTTGAATCTTCAAGAGGTTTGTCCGTTTATATACCTTTTTTTTTTACATCTTCTCTCTCTCATCTTCTCCCTTAAACTGCAGCTTCAAGTTACAACTTCGTGAAATTACATAATTTCCCTCAGAATCTGTCCGTAACAGCCCATATTTTTCTTTCTTTGAGAACCATTTGATTAATCCTTATCAGTTGTGTCCCTTTAAAAAATTAGAGAGAGAAGAGAGAGAGCGCTACATTACACAAATTTACACGAGGTGTAATAATTTATGAGTAATTCACAGAACCTTTCGGAGGAATGGACATTCCCATGGATTAATGGGAACGTGGGGTGGTGGGTGGTGGGTGGTGGTGGGAACAAAAACAAATATTACCGTCCAAGTTAATGCTAAATAAATAAACAAATAAAGAAAAAAAAAACGTGGGGCTACTACTAGGCGCCAGGGCCAATCTTTAGTAAAAGTTTATGTAACCCAAACATTCATGTAGGCCAGCAGCGCCCGAGTTAATTCCGACTGCGAGGCTTATACCAGGTATCCCTTTTTTTATCTATCTATTTATTCGTCTTATCTTGTTTCAGAGAACCCCTTAGGGATGTGTCTTTTCCGTCCCTCCGTTCCTTTAACCCGTATCCTTGTGCTACCTCAATCCCTTTACCTATCCCCTCTTCCTTTGATCCGAAGACACCCCATAGAAACTCCGTTGGTCCAGATATTTTGTTATAGAGACTGACAAAAGCTCCTCCTCCAGCCCAGCTGCCCGACTAAGTCAGATGACTGTGTCGTTTTTTGTGTCAGCGTCTCTGTACTATGGTTATAAAAATATCATTTATTATTATTATCGTTACTGTACCGTTATTAGGCTAATTTACATAGAAACGCACACATATAGCACACCTTAGAGTTTGCATCAAGCCAGCTCCCCATAACCCACCAGGAGAACACTTATATCACAACTCCAATACCTCTACAAGAATGTTACATCGTTATATTATTCTATCTATCGTCCTTTTCCATTGTTTAGTTCAAGCTAAAAATATCCACAATATTAACAATACCTACATTATTAATGCTGCCGTGCTGCCATTCCCGCAATGGCTGGTTGAACTCACTGGGTTGAAGGAGTGGCCAAGCATCGGGAACCCACCTTACATCCCCATGGCCTCCATAAATTTAAACGATGTTCCAGATTTAAAACCATATGATCAAGCAACATGTGATTTAGTACCCAGATCGTCGTGCTCCTTTGACTGTCACCATTGTGTCGAGTTCGATGACGTCTTTACTTGTTCTAAATTGTCCCAGACCTTTGATGATGGTCCATCCCCCCATACATTGACTTTAGTCAATAATTTGAAGCATCAGACAACTTTTTTCTTTTTAGGATGTAATATCGTAAAACATCCTGATATTTATACTAAAGTCAAAGAAAGAAACCATTTAATCGGAACACACACCTGGTCACATCTGCCCTTAACAACCTTAACCAATGAACAGATTGTAGCACAATTGCAATGGTCTATTTGGGCGATGCAGGTAGCCGGCGATCAAAAACCTAGATGGTTCAGACCTCCATATGGTTCTATAGACAATAGAGTACGTGCCATTGCAAGGAAGTTCGGGTTGAGAGCAGCATTGTGGGACCATGATTCCTTTGATTGGAAGTTAGCGCTCAATCAAAGAACTGAAGCTGACATTCTTCAAGATTCTCTCATGTGGAAAAATTCAGGATTAGGTGGACTAATCCTTGAACACGATACCACTGAAAAGACTGTTAATGCTGGAATCATGGTGAATCAACTAATTGGCAATGATCAATGGACCGTTGCTAAATGTGCTAATGATATAGACTACCTGTAAACGACATCAGAAGAAACGCATAATTATATATATACATATAAATATTTAGAGATACATAAAATTAATAGATCTTTCCTCATTTCAATGCCATCAACAACTTCTTTTCATCAGTGCTATCCAATTTTAATAACATCGATATTACCGGTAGCAATTGTAACCTTTGATCCTTGTGTTCCAAGAATCCTAATAATACATTTTTAATATATGCAATCTGTTCATTTTTTTGGGTTTCCACTTCCGATAATAGTTTGCTTTTATCTTGGAGCTCAGTGGCATTTGTACTGTTACTGTTATTACTATAGGTTCTATGTGATATTATCGAGTCACTCGAACTTGAGTTGCCGTTGGAAATTTTGGAGCGACCATTATTTACAGAATCGTTTAATTTGCAGGATAACGTTTTATAATTCCTGGAGAGTCTATCAATTTTTTTATTTAATCCATTGTTAATATCCATCAAGTTCTCGTTTGTGGAGTTTAATTCCGTAATGCGTTTTTCTGCCCTTGCTAGCATTAGTTTTAAATTTGATATTGACTTTTCTAATTCATCTGAGTCGTTTGATTTATCTGCCGTTGTTTTTATGAATTTTGCATTGATTTCTGACAGCTCGTTAATTTTCAAGTTCAGATTTTTGATCTTATTTTCCAGGGCTAATATATCGTTTTGGAAATTGCTATTTGAACTTTGCAATATTTGGAGATCTTTAACCTTCTGAGATATTTCCGATTCGAGATTATCTTGTACAATTTTCTTTTCGTTGATGATCAATTTTATCTTGTCTTCCAGTGATTTAAACTTAGTGGATTCGTTATTTTGAAGATCATAATTCAGTTTTCTTAGGGATTCGATTTCTTTATTTTTTTCATTTAGATTATTCGAGTAGTCGGAAATTTCATCGACCAGTTGGATGTTTTTCTGCTTCGATTCATTTAGTTTCAGATTCAACTCTTCGCATTGTTTCAATATTGATTGCACTTGGTCATTAGAATTCAACTTCATATCATTTAAGGAATCAAATTTTTCTTGCAAAGTTTCGTATTTTTGCAATAGCTTCCCATTTTCCTTTATGTATTGTTCCATTGAGCTTTTATTCTGATTTGATTCGTTGATTATTTTCTCCTTGTCTAGATTGATGGCATTCAGTTTCTCTTGTAACTGGCTGTTTGTCTTTGATAGGGACTTGATCTTTTCGTTCAATTTAGTAGAGTGGGAATTGTACTCCTTAACTTGTTTTTCCATATAATTAATGGTTTTTTCTCTCTGTTGCAAAGTCGATTTGAGTGAGTTGAGTTCTTGATTTGAGATTGCGCTAGTGGAGTTTGTAATTTCTTTGATTCTGTCTCTGGCCTCGACTAATTCATTACCCACATCTTTTAACATTTCTTTGACCTCATCTAGTTCTGCAGCTTTGTTTTTCAAGGATTCCTTGGTAGATATCAATTCTTTGTTACAATTTTCGTATTTTAGTTTAAAGTCTTCTACGGGGGCAGCATCGGATTTTTCCACCACGGCTGGCTGTGTTGTGTCAACCGCGTCGGGTTGTGTTGTACCTACCACACCGGACTGAGTAACCGCTGCGGCATCGACCTCCGCTGTCACAACATCCGGCTGCGGCGTCTCAACCTTCTTCTCTGCTTGCAATTTCTCCACATCCTCCTTGCCCTTCTTCACCTCCAGATTCAACCTTTTCAATTCTGCATTCAACAGGTTATTCTTCTCGTTCAAATCGTCGAAAAACTGCTTCAACTCCACGTCCCAGTTTTCCCACGCCGGCCCGCCCTCGGAGAGCCCCGGCGAGACGCTCTTGGCCTTCTCGTCCGGTGCTTGCTGCGGATAGTTGAGGTTGGTGTTCTCCACGAGAACCTTGATCAACTTGTCGAAGTTCTTCTTGTTCTTGAGCTTCTCGTTCTTGTATGCGCCGAGCAGAAGCGGGTACTTGGCCTCGTACTTGTCTAGTTTGCGCAGTTTGAGCTGGATCTCCTTGGGGAACTCGCTGTACGCCTGGGGGTCCGTCGTGGAGGACGCAGCGGAGTTGCTGCTATTGCCGTTGCTGTCGATCAGGTCGTCGGACAAGCCCTTCTGCAACTCGTCGGAGAGGGATTTCCCGAATTCATGCAACTGTTTGAACATGTGTAGAGCGCTGCGATGTGGTCCTTTGCGATGTTTGGGGGCATGTGTGTGGGGGGAGGGATAGTATGTGGGCTTTAATTTTGGCGTTTTCTCGAATTAGAACCCAATCTGAGCGCCCGACACCGCCACGTGACACATTCGGATCTGGCAGACACAACAAAATTTCTTCTGTTTCTTCTTACTCTGTGGCGCACTGCGCACGAGTACGGTCGCCCGCGCACCGCACCGCACCGCGCACCGCACTGCCTTGGAACAATGAGCCTTGCAAGGCCGAGTGCGACAGAGAAACGCACCACACCCACACCTCCCCTGCCAGTGAGGATGGATCCCATGAGCCCGGCTGGGGCGTCAGGGAGAATTCCGATTAGAAGCGCGATGAGGTTCCACTCACAGGCGCCCATTGCTATTACTTTTCCCCATCCGGAAACAGTGGACACACACTCGCTACGGGGGCTGAATGGCGCCACTCCCGTTGCGGGCACACGCGCCCGCTCTGTGCGCCCCCCAACAATGGCAATCCGAAGGTCTCTTCCAACGAACCGCCACAAGTCTCGACCCTCTGGAACAATTATTGCCCGATCAGGAAAGCTTAGTTCCAGAACTCTCCCTTGCTCTCTTCCCCAACCCTCCCATGAATGATGCACCCCTACGGCGTCCCCCTCGACAGTTCCAAAAACCGCTCAGATCTCGCCTCTGATACCCTCGCACGCCGCCCGGCCCCCACCCTTTTCTGTTGGATAGAAAAACGGAAAATTTTTTTCTCACCGTCCTCGCTGTTTCATCCTGTCCGAGGGAAGTGCCTTTTTTACTGCTCTAGATCCCAAACGCAATCGTTTCAGTTTTGATCCATTGAAAATTTGCTCCCCCCGTTCTGATTCATATATATACGCACACATATAGGCCCCATCTTGCGTCGGTCTCGTCTCGCCAATTCCTTCAAATCAACCAAGCTACTCACCAATCTCAATACTTTCTATATCCAGGCCATTTCATTCGCCGCTCTCACAATCGACATCTAAGAACCCAACTTTTTACTCTCCTTAAGTTATTTTACTTTTTCTAGTCGTTCCTTTCAGTCAGTTATACTCTTTTCCCCCCATCATCATTATTATTATAAAGAAAAAAATCTCTTTTCTTCAACTACACTCCTTTGAATCACACTCCTTTTATTACAATGAAATTGTCCTACGTCGCTTTATTGTCTGTTAACTTAGCCAATGTGTTGGCCGCTCCAGCCAACCACAAGCATGACCACGTCCAGAAGAGAGACGTCGTCACTGTCATTGAGGTCGTAGACCAATACGGCAACATTGTCAACCCGGTCGCGTCTGCCTCCACTGGCGCCGCTGTTGCGACCTCTGCTGCTGCCGCCGCCTCCGCAGCTTCCACCACGTCTCAAGCCGCCATCGCCGCCAAGTCGACCTCCTCTGTCGCTCCTGCCACCGCTACCTTGGCTCCATCCAACTCTGGATCTTCCTCCTCCGGCTCGTTCCAGGACGGTACGATCCCATGTTCTCAATTGCCATCCGGGCAGGGCGTTGTCAACATCAACTGGTTGGGGTTGGACGGTTGGGCCTCCATCATGGACTTGAACGGTAACACCGCCACGACCTGTCAAGACGGGTTCTACTGTTCATACGCCTGTTCTCCAGGCTACTCCAAGACCCAATGGCCTTCTAACCAACCTGCAGACGGTAGATCTGTCGGTGGTTTGTACTGTTCCAACGGTTTCTTGTACCGTTCCAACAAGAACTACGACTCGCTGTGTGTTCAAGACCAGCAGTCTGCCATTGCCCAAAATAACAAGGATCAAGAAATCGCCATGTGTAGAACCGATTACCCAGGTTCCGAAAACATGGTCATCCCAACTTTGTTGCAAGCAAACGGCGGCTCCCAACAGGTCTCCGTTGTCGATGAAGACAGCTACTACCAATGGCAAGGAAAGAAGACCTCCGCCCAATACTACGTCAACAACGCAGGTGTCTCTGTGGAAGACGGTTGTGTCTGGGGTAACGAGGGTTCTGGAGTTGGTAACTGGGCTCCTGTCGTCTTGGGCTCCGGTTACACCAACGGTATCACCTACTTGTCCATCATTCCAAATCCAAACAATAAGACCCCACCAAACTTTAGTGTCAAGATTGTCGCTAACGATGACAGCTCTTCTGTCGTTGGTGACTGTTCTTACGAAAACGGTGTCTACTCAGGTAACTCCCAAGATGGTTGTACCGTCTCTGTTACCTCTGGTTCCGCTAAATTCGTATTTTTCTAAGCGATGATGGAATCTTCAATAAAAAAAGAAATAAAAATACCATTCCGCTACAAATCATTCGTATCATTATTTTTGGATATTCCAGTTTTGTCTACCTCCATTTATGGTTCTTTTCTGTTTTGCTACTTCATGATTTCACGTCTTCATTCTGCAGATACTTTATATTATTAGGATACCTTATTTATTCCTCCTTTATAATTTTTCCCTCTCTAAATTGTTACCGTATCGTTACATGGCGTCGCCAGTTTTATTTTTTTGTCATACTATCTATGTAAAGTGTATATATCGGTTTTTTTTCTATAAATCATTTTCTTAGTCACTTTAGAATCTACCGTCGTGTTGAGACTCCTCCTCCGGTGGACAGATGAACGACCCGGCCAATGCCAAAGCTGGTTCGTCGATGTTGTGGTGAGCATAAGACAAAACACCAATACCACCGGCATCCAATAGGAAGTTCGGATTGTCTACCAAATATCTATATTTAGTCAACGGAACGTTGGGAACCTCCTCTTCCACATCATTTTTATTTTTGTCTTCCTCCCTGAAATACCTGTATGATGCGATTTTGGCAGTTTCCCAATCCTCGGAACAATTCTTCTCCAGGCCTAATTTAAACCAAAGCGCAGCAAAATAACGCAAGGCATGCCCATGTGCAAAAACCATAATGTCGGATGGAATCCCCTGAGCTTGATGCTTTCTGTGCAAATCCTGAATGCGAGATATAACTCTGGACAATCTAAGACCGATCTGCTTGGTGCTCTCACCATTTTCACAACCGTCTCTCCAAATGTTCCATGGGACTTCCTGGTCCAATCCACGACTCTTCCTCAATTGAACAATCTCATGAGTCAACAGGCCCTCGTAATCACCATACTCCCATTCTCTCAAATCCTCGTCCACTATAACCCTGATATGTGACTTGATCTCGTCAGACAACGTGGACAGAATCAACTTGACGGTCTGGATAGCTCTCAATCTTGGAGAGGTAAAAATGTAGGTTATGTGCGTAGGGTCAATGAATTTGTTGGCAAAGATAGATTGACCCGTACGTAGCATTTGGCCTTCTCCGAACTTGGTCAATGGCAAATCGGTCAACCCGGTGTATTGGCCGGATTTAGACCACTCGGTTTGCCCGTGTCTGACAATAATGCATCTTGGAGTAGGAGAGTGTGGCATTGTAATTGAGCTTTGCTGAGTGCTTGATGGGCTGAATCAGAACAAACGAATACGTAGATACTACCTGCTACTACTACTACTGCAAAAAAAGATGTCGAAGTATTAATGTTCCATTGTAGCAGTTTCAAGTATTTCGCTGATATTTTTTCACTCATATATATAAAACCTCCATAGCTTGTGGGACAAGATTGACCAATACAGCAATTTACCCGGCACGACAGGAAACAACTTATCACATAAACACCGGGTAACCTATACAGTACCCGGACGGCGGATATTCGTACAAAGGTACATAGAAAGTTCCGGGTAACACATATCAGCCCCGCCCCGGAGATATCAGGGGTTGTCGGAGGATGGAAAAGATACACACACATATATATATAAGAGGAACAGAGGCAGGCGGTGGTAGTTGTTCTGGGGTTGCACACTTTTTGAAAACACACTCCCCCACCACAAATCCTTTGGTGAACCGTGCGGTTGGTTATGCAGGCCACATGATAGGCAACCAGGTCTCCCATTCCTTTCAAAGGCAGAAATGAGACAGCCATCGTCAGAATTGTATTAATGCGGTAAGGCAACCTCTTCGGTCTCCTATGATCAAATCGGTGCTTGAATGTGGTGCTCCGGTCTCACCAATGTTTTCTTTTGTTCGTCGTCGCTTTTTTTCTGGCCCAATTGAAAAACCACGTTTCACGAAATTTCTAAGTGACACAGGCTCTTCAACCTTAAATTCTTTCAATTTGATCTGCCAACGGTTGACATATGTGACAACGCACACACACACAGCAACTTGCATTGCCCTCAAAAAACAAACAAACTAATAGAAGTGATTGTTTCCTGTTAGCAGACCTTTAAATTCTTTTTTATGACCATACGAAATTCTTCAACAGTCAATTATACAAGAAATTTAATTATTGGCATAATTGTACTATCATTATTCATTATATTCCAGCTTTCAGTCAATTCTTATTCTCCTACAGTGTATATTCCGTCAAATGTCTCAAGAAAGTCTATAAGTGACTTTTCGTTAACCGTCCCGTTTTTGGATTCTATTAATAACAATTGGAATATCGATGGGAACACAGAAATCAGAAACTTAGACTCGGTAAAGTTGACCAAATTCGGTCAATTAAACGACTTCGGTATATTGTTATCGAATAACATCAACCTGAAAGATTTCGAAACCATAATAAAGTTCAAAATATCTTCGAATGTCAAAGAAAATAGCAGATTAGGCGCAGGAATGTCTATTATATTAACACCTGAAAATGGGTTTCTCAGCAAATACCTGCATTCTTCATTTGCCAAAAAGAACTACAATGTCAATTCAAACGGTGTCGATGTTGATAACCATGATCTAATGGGGTTCCCCGGTAATTTGCCAGGCTTAGCAATCATTTTAGATACTTTTAAAAACACCCCAACTACGGATAAAACTACACATTTTTTTTCATTATTCCCTCCCTACTTAGATATTATTTTAAATGTAGATCCAAAATCACATTCTTATGACAAAAATAATGACAATATGAAAACAACTTCCATAAAGTTAACTCCATATCCTTTAAAATTAAACAAGTCAATATTAGATGGTGATGTAACAGAATTAAAAATACTATATGTTAACTCAATAAATTTATTAAAAATAGATATAAAATATCAAAGTGAAGGCGACTATTGGATCGAACTGTTTAATTCACATTCTTCCAAAACCGATGAAACAATTCTGTTGTCGAGCATATTTCCCTTGAATGCTGAAAAATTTCTGGGGGTTGCTGCATTAAATGATGAGGTATCAAGTGAAAATGTCGATATATTAAATATCCAAACTAATGAATATATTATTGCAACTAATGAGAACAACGAGTTTAATAATCGACATGACGATTTTTATGAATTCCTTTTTAATGAATTTCAAGATGATCTATCAACTGCATTGGATGAATTCACCAAATGGAAAATCCAAAACGCCCAACCGAATTTGAAGTTCATGCAAGATACGATATCAAATAATAAGATTAAGAATTCTTCAAGAACAAGGTTTAAAATATTCAAATATTTGTTAATTCTGACTCTCTTAATATTCAGTTATTTATGTACGGTTTACATTAGAGTAAGTAAGAAGCACTGGCGAATGCTAAGTAGGAAGAAACGGACAATGTCTTACGGTGGCAGCATGAATACCAATACAATTTTACCAATATAGAGAATACATTTATTTAAAAAGTTCATATTTATTTATTTTTATACAATTTATATTTTTTCGAATGAATAGAAGAATAATAAGATAAAATCAAAACAAATCTAAGAAAACAAAAAGATCATATCAATCAACCCAGAATTTAATATATTTACGTGTATACTTTTTTTTAATTTTTAATTTTTAATTTCTTGAAGATAACTCCTGATTATGATTTGATTGTGATTACTGAATTAACAGTCAGGCTGCTATCACGCCTAGACAATGATGGCTGTTTAACACTGCTTGATCTCGACATATAACTGCTGGCGTTATTTGTGTTATATTGTCTAGTTCTGTCCAGAATACTAGCAGGAGGAATCCCTGTCGTGCTGGAATTAGTTTCTATGGTTCTTGCAGACAGTTCAGTAGGTTTAGTGGACTGTATTGAATTAGCATCTGAAAACGTAGAAGACTTCATGGACGACACAGATACAAACGAATACACAGGTTCAATACTTGCATTGTCATCTGCCCCTGACCTCAAAGAGGGCTTGTTTACAAATGCATTAATGGAAGGTGTTTGTAACACAGAGGTTTTCTTGGATACTACGCTCTCTGGATCCCATTGGATGTTCAACGAAGACGGACGTCCAAATTCCTTAGTGGAGAACTTCAAAGGAGAGGACTCCCCTGCTGCCAACGTTGCAGTGGCATTTCCAGAAACCACTTCATCAATATCCGAATCGTTGTTGAAGATGGGCCTTATAGAGGAATTGATAGTCTGTGATTCAGAAAAGTATCCATCATCATTGAAATAATCCAGATGGCCGTCATTGACGGGTTCTACAGATGTAGATTGGCCGCTAGGGGAATTGTAGGAGCTTGTGACATTGACCGCCTTAGGTTTAACTGGTTTGGAATGGACCGTGTGGTTCCCATCCTTTGCAGGCTGTATAATCCTCTTAACCCAACCTGGCAACTTTCTTTTTCTCCCCTGGAGAGAATTCGAAGCATTAAGCTGCTCTTCATTGGATAATGCGTTGGCAACAGAACTGGTTAGGTTGCTGCTGCTGCCGCCGCCATTGCTTTGGATGGTATAAGCGCTATTTGTTGCCAAATTTCTGGTGTCGTTCGTCGACGTGCCAGTACTTTTCCTCGAAGTGGGGGCCGGCATGTTTGTACTATTCTCTTTGGTCATGATGGTGCAATACTGTTTAGCTTCTGAACGATGTCCTATCTCCTTCAACAAGTCTCGTCTTGCTATGGCTATTTTCCTCCATCCAACCTACTATCATATTAGTTTAAAGATTGACCTTTCGTTTCCAATTTTTATTTTTAGTTTCCCCAGCTCGAAATATAAAAATAGATACACACACATATCATATGTGTATATATAGAACAACGAGTACACAGAACATGCTTAGAGGTTATATATATATATATATATATATCTTATTAAAGGCTATACAAAAACTATAAATAAAATCAATAATAACAAGATGTCAAAGCACATTGTGTAAATCTAAAGGAACAGGGAAAAAAAACAATCACAGAAAAACATTAATTAGCCAGCAATTAATTCCAAAAAGTATACAGAGAGTATTGGAGGTCTCAATTGACGCTCAGTTAGCGTGGGTCTTTTTCAACTTGAACTTTTCCAGCGTCGCATTACCACGCTCGACACTGGAAACGTACAAGTTCTTCAGTTGGTCCTCGTACTTGGCCAAGTTCTCGTCGTAGAACTTGGTGGTCTTCTTGATCGTGGGTTCCCACTTGTCGAGGATCTGGTGCTTCTTGCCCTCCAAATTGAAAGGCTTGACGATCAACTCCAACACCAAGATGGTGACGGACGTCTGGATGTACTCGAGCAAGAACTTGAGAAGCCACAACTTGGACCCCTCGTGGCTGCGGTATCCGGAGACCAGCGCGTCGACACCGTTCTTCAACACGACGATGCTGAACAGCTCGTCCGCCTTGAACAGCGCCCCCTCCACCGTGGGCCTGTACTTGGCCCCGGCCTTCTGGAGTTTCTCCCAAGGGAGAAACTCCAGCAGCTTGCCGATGACCAGCTGCAAGTACACCACGACGTACGCGACGTACTTCGAGCTGCGCACGCGCCCGACCGTGCTGTTGAGGCCCTGGTACGAGGCGAGATGCTTGGCTGTCTTGGACTCCCTCCAGTTGAATTCCGGGTCCTTGGCGACCGCCTTGACTGGCGCGTGCGCCTTGGCGTTGAGTTGCTTCTTAGTAGCTTGTGTTTTGTTTTCGGTAGCCATTGTTCTGCGGTGTATATAACTATAGAGTGTAGAACTGTACGAATCGGTCTGTCTGTCTGTGACCTCCCACCACGACACTGGTCCCCAGCTCATCGACCCTCTGGCCCTTCCCTTATATACCTGCCACTCCTGGGACGTCTAATCTAATCTAAAATTTCTCGACCAGAAAATTTCTCTGTTGTAAACATTCGGCGATAAGCACTCGCGACCTTCCGGGAAGCCAAGGAGCGATGCCCTGTCCGTCTGGACACACTACAACAGCCACAGCAACCGCATTGTTGTGGCTGTTGACACAAAGGAGGAGGAGGACCACAGGACACGGCGACAAGCACGGCAGAGTGTGCAGCAGTGCAAAACAAATGGTGGTAACAGTAATAATAATGATAAAGAATAAACCTATGAAAGGGAGTCATGTACATATATGTTTTTATATTTTACGTAGGTGTGTTTTATTATATTGCAGGGAGGCGTTCTCTAGGACTGCTTGCATTCGGGAGCTTGCTCGGTGTTATTTTCCGCGAAGTCGTCCTGTTCGTCGTCGTCGTCGTCGTCGTCCTGGTCTTGCAGGTCGTCGTCGTCGAACTGGTTCGCGTCGAAATCGAACTCGAGGGCGTCGCCCGTGAACCAGTCGATGGCACGGGGAATCAACTTGTCCTTGATCTGCTCGCCAATAGAATAATCCAGGGCCAGTCTCTCCTCCAAATCCTCGAGCTCTTCGTCGCCGTCCTCTTCTGGGTGCTCTGCTTCGTCGTCGTCGTCATGGCTTGGCACCTTTGGTGGGTCGAAGAAGTTGAAGAAGGACTCGATTGGTGTTAGTTTCTCGATGGTACGCACTTGCTTCGTGTTTTTGTTTCTTTGTTTTCTGATCTCTAAGTCCATGGTGACGTTTCTGTCGTTCGACTTCCAATCGATCTGGCAGCCCTCTGCGTAGTCGTAGATGAAGTCCCCGGAATACCCTAATTCGCTCTGGTAATAGTACGTCTTCACCAACTCCACGTTGTGGAAGTACGTGTTCTCCTTGGCGTCAAATTTGAATATCAATTTAAAGCCGGGCTTCCCCTCGGTCAGATATTCCAACTTGATGTCTACCAGGTAGTTCAGCACGTCGATGTCACGTTCAGTGATCGTGTCGCACACAATCGGCAAATTCTCCAACGAAGTGAGCCAGAAGGATGGAATACCCTTATTGTCGTCATCCTCCGCCTTTGCTTCTTCTTCTTCTTCGCCCTCGGCATCGATGTGCTCTGAAGATTCCAACTCCTTGCCCTTGGCGACGTCCTCCTTCTTAGGCTTGGCCAAACCGTTGATCAAGTCGTATCTGTGCTCGTGCAACGGCTTGTACTTGTTTAAATATTTATTCTCTAGTTCGAATAGCTCTATTTGGAAGTCCTTCTCAATGTCAAATAACTGTGTTTGCAACGCCTTCAGAGCAAATATCCTGTTTTTAATGCTTTGCGGTAAATTGTTGATATATCCACTGTCCTGGCCCATCAAAGATCCCAATTTCTCCTGGATGGATTGGAGCAATAGCGGTTGTTTTTGCAAGGCCTCGTCGGAACCTAGTGCATTGGCGATGTTCTCCTCGCTGATGGTCTCAATGTTGCCTGTTTGCCTCTTTGCTTCTTGCCCGTTCGGATTGCCGTTCTTTAGGAAACTCGTTCTCAACACACTAGTTGGCGTGTTGTGTGGAGTGGGGGCATCATCGATCTTCATTGAAGACTTAGGCTTCGTTCTAATAGGCTGGGACATTCTCGCACTCGCTCGTTTTTCTGTGGCTCACGCTTGGTCAGGTAGACAAAGAGGTTCCTCTTGGGTTTAAATCTCTTTTAACTGTTTTTATTTTTGGGGTTTAGTTTAATGTTTGATGGTCTATATATATAATGTATATTTAAAAATTTTCACTTCTTTTATACTTTTTTTTTGTTTTACAATTTTAATTATAATAACCCTGACAGCTCATACAAACTCCAGTGTCTGTCACTTGCCGGCAATGGCCTCCAGAATAACCGACTTCTTCTCCCAATCAACGACTAGAGCACTGGCGTCGTTCCACAGGGCCCTGTTGTTCAAGGAGTCCAAAGAGCTCTGGAATACCCTGTCGACAGAAGGGTACTTCAGAACTTCGTTCACTTGGGGAACTTGCTGTTTCAAGAGTACAGGCGAGATGCCGTTGATGTATTGCAACTGTTCCAACGTGGGGAACCTGCCACTCTGGTTCAATTGGTAGTTGCTGTCACTTGCGGCGGCCAATCTTTCGGAAATCTTGGTCAAAATAGGCTTGGCTATCTTCTTGCTGGCAAACAGTGTCACCGTTCTGGGCTGGTTCTGCAGAGTTCTAAACATTTGTACAATCGTCTTCGTATATCCTTGTGTCGGTACGTGCAAAGCGTGTGTGTCAGGGTGTGTTTTCTTAGTTTTGCAATTGCAGGGGAGTTTCTCATAATAACCAATCCATGTTTAAAATTCTAAAAGTTATTAAGAAACTTAATCATCTCTTCTCCCTCTTTCGCAAAACACACACGGTCAAACAAGACAAAAAACCGAGAGCATACAGGCCACCAATCCGTCGAGTCGCCAGAGCTTTTTTCTATTATTTCGTTTGCAGATGTTGGTAAGAAGTAGCAGTTGGGTCTTTAAACCAGTGAGCCGTAGTGCATTGACAGTGTTGAATGTCCGCTTCAATCGTCCCTACACGACAGGCAATGCCGTGTCCGGCAATGCACCAGCGTTGAATTGGACTGACTTTTTCACTTTGAGAAAGCAACAACGTCGTATCAATGTCGGAGCATCGATTTTTACGGCTATATTGGGCTGCAATGTCTCATGGTCTTACTTGTCCACAATGGAAATCGACCCCACACAAATGATTTTTGGTTTTGACCCATTAGTCGTAATAAGTGCAAGTTTAATGGCGTCTGGTGCCCTGGGATATTTGTTAGGACCTTTGATGGGTTCACAGTTATTCAGAGCAGTGAAGTCCAAACATTTAACGGAGTTCAACAACAAGAATAAAGAGTTTTTGTTACATATTATCAGAAATAGAGTCGATGCATCATCCCAAAGTTTCAGTAACCCTGTCCCTGATTATTATGGTGAGAAAATCGGTTCTTTAAAGGAGTATAGACAATGGTTGAGAGATTGTCATAAATATTCGAAGAAAGCTAAAGAGTTTTTGTGAGGAATCCCCACACATACACACACGCACACACCCCCCAAAAAAAAGAACAACAGACCAATGTGCACAAGAATAAATAACCTTCATCACTGTCCATTATAGGGCTTATATCTATATAAATTTGTATATAAGACTTTCAAAAATATGATATAAAATCCAATGGTTCAATTATGTCTTCCAGCAATTCGAAATTGGGATCATCATCTGCCGAGAAATTATCCCATGAATTCTGCAACAATAATGTAGTATTGTCGTTGTCACTAATATCAGTTATATTATTACCTGTATTTTCACTGTAACCTGTATCGACGTTGTTACTATTGTTACTCGGCACATTGGGATCTTGAAGTAACGAGCTAACCTCTAATGGATTAGATCTTTGTTTCTTGACTGCTGGTTTGAATTGCTTCTGTTGTTGAATATGTGCTTGCTGCATGGATGGAGTTTCCGTAATCAATTGTGAACTTGAGTAGTCGTAAAATGATAAGAATATGTTAAATTTGGTTTTCATCTTATCGACACTGAAAAATTTGGATATCCTATCCTCCTGAACATCCAATTTGAAATTAATTGGATACTGACCGATTCTTAAAACCTTTTTATTCCATATATCCAATAATATTTTCCCTTGATCATCCGATGAATGTACCGGCGAAGATTTCGCAGATTTTTGATACTCCTTATAATACATGAAAAGCTTATCAAACAATGGGATAACGTTATATAACTCTAATTCATCCCTGCTAGGATCATTTTCATTTTCTTCTCTTATAATCTCATTGATTAAGAATTTTAAAGTAATTTCCCATGGATCTTTATCGACGCATCGCTTCATTATTTTATAGTTAATCTTTGCATCGAACATTTTCTTAAAACACCGATAATAATCAAATCCGAATTCATTGAAATGCATAGAATTAACACTGAACAAAAATCCAACAATTAATACACTGATATTTTTATCATACAATATCGGGAATTTGGATTTTCTCATTATAAAACATGGAATTATTTTGCACATTTTACTAGCCATGAATTCTACTATTCTATTAGTATAAAAAGTGCTGAATGGGTCGATCACTTCATTTCTGCCATGAAACAAATCGTAGCATTTATCAGCAATATTTAATAGATGGTCCCAAAGATGATGCAATTTCTCAACAAATTTTAAAATATCTGATTTGGATTCATAATACACCATCTCGGCATGTAATAATGATAAAGTAAAAATATCAAGCATCCAAGAACATTCAAGTTCCAGAGGTTTGTCCATATACTTTGTTGTATTTCGTAATGTAAAAAATGCATTTTCCAATTCCTTTTTCAACCCATATACTTTCTTTATGTCTACCTTCGACGGCAGATCATTAATTGCATTACTAATTTTATACATAAAGTTATCCAATATGATCATTTTCTCATGCCAACTCCTTGGATCTTGTGCTAAAAAATTACATTGAAAACTCTTACCAATCAGGCATTCTTGTCCAATAATTAGACACATTTTTCTATCCCAGTACAAAACGAAAGACCAGATTTGTCTATACAGCATTTTATATTTATCTTTTTTCATCTTTGAATAGGGTGGCTTGGTCTTGCTAGCAATCTTAAAAAATGTTTTATCTTCTTCCAAGACTGAATACCAGGAAATCCCTAATTCTTTACATCCTGTTATTATTAGTCCCATCAGTATCATATTTTGCTGTCCATCTTGCCCATCTGATTCATCAGGTGCACACCATTTATAAAACCTTAGTAGTAGTAAATTTTGTAGGTGAATTAAAGTACACCTTCGAAGTAGTGAGGAATCAAATAAAAAATACCTTACAATAGAGATGTATTTTGAAGTATCAATTCTAAGAATTGTAGAATACTCATCTGTAAAGATCTTCGAAAATTTGACGGATAACTGACACAGTTTTGTAATTAGCAAAATGGAACAAGCTACTAGATGATCAAAATCTTTCGTTAGTAATGGCGTCTTCGTATTTTCATATGTTTCATAAAATTCCAATAACTCCAATAGGAACAGATCCATGTCAAATACTGGTATCAATGGTAGTATGTGTGTTCGAAAAAACGGAATAATTACATTAATAAAAATATCCTTTTGGGGCAAATACTCCATAACTACGAAGGTTTTTGGATCAACCTTGAAGGAATTCTCTTTACGGTATTCTGAAAATTTATTGAACAACATCTGGTGAATTAATTGATGTTGTTTAAAGAACCGTGTTTTTACACCATGGGTTTCATCTGTAGCCTCAAATGCTGAAATTGCTTTGAATGAATTGGGCAAGTTATTGGCTTTATGCTTCCAGTTCAACTTTTTAAGAGTCATTGTGACAGCTTGTCCAGAAAACACCGATAATCCTTTCAGATATGGATCCCTGTGTTCTAAAGAAGTGTCAGTAAATAGTGGATATAGCTTTATCGATGATCTTTTTGTTTCAATATACTGTCCATATGGTATCAAATCAATATATTCAGGTAGCTCATCTTGAACATACGAAAATTGATGAGGATTCGAAAATGCTGATGCCAAATTATACGGCTGAGTTAACTTCACATAATTCATATTTTTCATAGCAGACTGTGTGTTTACCGGTGTATGCCCATTTGTGAAAATGGGCTCATTGCCCATATCTTGTGAATTCATAACATAATCAGTAGTCAAGTCTACGGGCTCAAAAGACGAGCTTCCCTGAGAATTAGATCTGTCCCAAGCTTTTCCTGGCTTCAAATAGGCATATGAACATGTCTTTGCATCACCCAAGCGCTTGCAGTTAGAACAGGGCAATTCCCGATCACATTTACTCTTTCGTCTCTTACAATTAGAACACACAAGCGTCATTCTCTTTCTTTTCTTAGTCTTACCATGTTGGTACACATCATTTCCACCATCGTTTGTGTTCAGCTCGTCCATGATTAAGTTGAGTTGTTCATATGGTGATAATAAGGAATATTAAAAAATGCCTGGTTTCTAGCGTTATTTCTATTAAAAAGATTTTTGTTTAAACAATCCAACCATTAGCAAACAGTCCTCCACAATTTTACTTACTCTTATCCTTTGTGTTTCCCGATTTGGAGACCTTTTATTTTATTCTTTTAATCATCGACCTTTACTTCCCTCTTTTTTTCCATCGATAAAACTTCGAAATTACAAAAATTCAACAATATACTTAGAATTGTATAATAATACATCGGCAGAACAGGCACAAGGCACCATCTATAGCATATGCATGAAGCGAGAATAGTTCCCTGGTACGATTCCAAAGAGTTGGAAGTGTTAAAAGGATGGTTCTATGAGTGGGATATTACCGATAACCGCCAAAGAGCCATCGATAAAGTAAAAAGTTATCAAAGTAAGGGCAGTCAATATGTGCCCCATGTAATCGATTCTACTATGCAAATCACTAATGCCCAGTTGTTTGATGAGGCAGAAACTTTGAAACGTACAGATGCTCTGCTTTCTGTAAGGTCAACATATACAATGACCTTGATCAGATTTGTAAATGGGTTATTGGATCCAATGCAACAATCGGAATTTGCCATACCTTTACATTTGTTAGCTCAGAAAATTGGCTTATCATCATGGTTTGTGGAATTACGACATAACGGTACCCATGAGAGAGAATTGCCTAGTTTGGAAATGTTACGAATAGCATCTAAGGAAGCATTACAATGGTTGTGGAACCATTATTGGAATGATACAGAATTGGAAGAGGAGGAGGATGAGAATAAAAAGGGAGATTCTAATGACACGTCTGTGAATGTTAATGTACAAAGACTCAACGACTTACTAGATACTTGGGAAGAGTTAAAGTATATTTTCCACGATAACACCAACATGTGGAATCCCAGAAACGATGTTAAGATTTCTAGTTCAAATTTTCATGTTGAAGAAACGACGAATAAGAAAGAGCAAGTTATTAGAAATAAGATTAACCTATTCATTAGTGATCTTAAGGAGACATGGAAAGATTTTACCGACAAGTCTCAATTCATTGAAATTTGTATCAAATCATTAAACTCTCATTCATTAGATACGATATTATATCAACTGTTAACATCAAGATGTACCGAATTCATTTTGCATTTTACATCAACTGTTTTGAAGAACTTAAACATATCCAGTGAGTTATCGTTCAATCTAAGAAAACGTTTTGGGAAATGGCAAATTCTACAGACGAAATTGTTAGAAGATATTATAGTCAATAACATATCAGCAAACGAGTTTATTTATAACTGGACCTCTTGGAAAACACTCATAGAAGACTCTCCTTCGTATCAAACCCTATGTTTTTGCCAACTAATATCGAAGAAACTAACTGATTCTGAAAATTCCAGAAACAACGATAAAAAATCCTGGAGAAACAAAAAAAGGAGAAAACTGAACAATAGATCAATGTCTCCTGGTGAATTAACAGTCAATTCTATTATCATAGAACTTAAAGAGCTAGTGGACTCTCTTTCGAAGACTTATGGTGAAAACACAACTTTCT
The DNA here is from genome assembly GCA_030573655.1 of Cylindricascospora bacillispora. Classification (NCBI taxonomy): domain Eukaryota; kingdom Fungi; phylum Ascomycota; class Saccharomycetes; order Saccharomycetales; family Saccharomycetaceae; genus Cylindricascospora; species Cylindricascospora bacillispora. The sequence continues at coordinate 150,227 of JAJMDR010000016.1, read as the reverse complement.
CATTAGTGTTGAATAAGGAACTTACAAACAAAGATTCCTCTCCCGTGCCCAAGACTAGTGCAGTAGTCAATGATATTCTCAACGATCTCAATTCACTAAAGAAAATCAAAGAACAACCAAAACTCATCAACACTCCTAATACGAAGAAATTATGGGAAGAAATACCGAATTGGGAACCAAAACCTTTTGGAGTATTATAAAAATATGTGAAAAAAGCGATGCTATGTAGTTTAATAACTATATATATATATATATAAAGAAGATCAAACTCTATGAGAATAATCCTTTAATATACCAGAAATATGGGTGTTTGTAATCTTACCCTTTCTTTGTCTCTTCTTTTTAACTTCCACTTTGGTAGTTTGCCTTTTAATTGTTGCTGGATCCACACTTGCAGGTTTCAAACCCAAATCTTGTAATTTTCTCGGTAATTCAGAGAATTGTGGTAACTGGACATTTTCCCACATTTTAACGAATTCCTCGTCTATACAGTTGAGATCTCCACCATGGTTGTACCAGACGAATCTAGGTGTTTTATCCTTCTTGGTTCTTAGAACCAGTATTTTACTGTCATTTTCTAGTTCATTGATAGTTTCTTCACATTGTGGCCAACCATCTTTTAAGTCTCTACATGATATGCCCTTGAATGTGACTTGCGACCTTAACAATGCTAATAATTCCTGAGCCGAATGAACATCATAAGTAGACAGATACCTAAAAGTGGATTTCTTAGGATCGAATTCTATTTTGTCTAATTTCTTCAACAGACCGATCACTTTATCGTCGTCTTTCATAGACAAGTAGCTCAACAGTTCGGTCAAATGAACTGGCTTACCCTTCCTTTGAATGTACTCAGTAGCCCATAACAATTTCGAAGAGTCGTGACTTTTGGAAATATCCGTTTGATTCGCCTGTAACGCAGCTGCAGCCAAAGAACCGGGCCTTATTTTCTTAGATGGAGATGTAAAAGTGTCATCTTCCGCCTCATCATCTTCGTCGTCATCATCATTACTTTTAAGTTTCTTAGCGTTCTGATTAGAATCACTCTTGGTGGAATTTATGGATTTTTTATTCTCGTCCCCACTATTGACCCGATCCCCCAAGGGACGTTTCTGTGGGATCGAACCAGACACAGACTGGCCATCTGCCGCTGGTTCCGGCTTTATTTTATCCTTGAAAACGTTTAAGTTTTCTAAAAGTGGGTCTAGCGATTTACCATTCTCTCCTGTACTCATATCTGAAGAAAGTCAGTCCACAGCTTAACCAAACACACAGAATAAAAACAATCAAACCACACAAAGAAGGTTGAAAGAATAGGAAGAGAGCTGTTGTTATTCTTTTCTCTTGGTTCCTTATTTCTACAAACTATCCATTAGCAGACTTGAAACTTATTCTACCATTATGGGATTCGAATTTTTTTGGTAGTAATTTTAACATGTTTTCTCAGTTTCTTTCACTGAACGGAATAGTCATGTGGATTAATAGATAGACAAGCACACACACACACACTTGCTATAGGAACAACGCCCAACTGCCAGCAGTGCCCATGTATGTCTGCCCGTTATGCCTGTCCAAATTAACTATATGTAGCTAGGAGGTAGTGGAATGGTTCTCTTTCCTTTGCCGATCTAAACAAGCACTCTCCTGTCACTTCATTTTCCTTTCAGGACACACATGAACAGCCCCAGACGAAACTTGCACATTCATCTCGAGTAACTAATCCCTAGTCGCTCTCTTGCGCCGAGTCCCTAGTGTACTGGTTGGGGCAATCAATACCGCAGCGAATTTCGAGAATTAGCTTCCCATGTAGCCCATCCACTACCAACTATCTATGTGTTCTGGAGGTGTCCAGACGAAGGTGGTATGCTTGTATGGGCGGCTAAAAAGCCCTCTTCTTCTTATATACTGAGTTCTAGGAGGTTACCCGGCCTCAAGATAAAAGTATATAAACTTGGCGAATTTTTTCTTGTTTGGTATTTCCCGTTTCTCTTCCAATTCTTCTCAAGACGTCTTTTCTCTTCTCCTGTGTCTTCAAAGGAACAAGAGCAACAAAGGAACAGTTGAATGCCGGTTCCTGGTGAGTTTGGGTCGTTGCGGTGGGGAAGTGTGTAATGTGTCGTGTTGTAAACCAAATTGGGGAGGAGAGAGAAAGGATTTATGTTTTTGAAGTTTTGGATTGTGATGGTGTTTTTGACAGATTACACTAGGATACGTAGATACGTTTGTTTTCCTTTTTTGTTCTTTTACGCGAATTATGGTTGCACGGAGAAATGGGTACAATTTGAAACTCTACTATTTTCATGTTGTGATTCTGTCCCGCTCTAGTGATTTTCTATGAATCTGTGTGTCACTCTGTCTTAAAATGTCACTTTACCCAGACTTTATGAATTTTCCCTTCTATTCAATTCTTTTTTTGGCTTCCTTTGCTTCATATTGCTCTTTTTTATACATCTGCAATATCTCATGTTCATCGTTTGCAGGGAGCTGGCTTCAAATATGCAAAAGATTGCAACCTATTCGCAGATTAAAATTGTGATGTTTCATCACTCCAACTTTAAAACCATTGTTATTCGAGGTTACTTCTAGATATATCTGGTTAAGAGACCCATGAAATGATGATGACCTGAGGTTTGGAACATTTATTTCTAATGTTTATTTTTGTTTTACACATACACACACATATATATAAATTCTCCACTGGTACGGAGGGATCATAGTCTTATAATTTCATCATTGTCTTGCTCGTCTTCTTGATGGATTGTGGACTGATAACAAGGTAGACTTATACTGTTCGGTGTCTTGACGAATATCGATTCCAAGGAACTCATAGTGATGATTCCACCTTGTGGTTTTTTTTTTTTATCTGTAAGGAACGATACAACATCTTCAATGTTGTAAATCATCTCATCGACATTGTGTCTGTTAATTTCACCAATATTAACACAAAGACTATTGTCATGATTTGGTATATACGACGTATTTTTACAAATACTCCTCACTTGTGCCTTAATGTACAGTGGGTCACAGACATCATCTTCCATTTGATTCATCTTTACCATAAATGGTAACCGGGTCTTTAAGCCTTTAAACTTCTTGTTCCTTTGATGTATTAGTTTGACCAATAAATGGTGAACTCTATAATCACAAACAATTATATCGAATTCATTATACATGGTCTCAATTTTATGATTTCTAAAACGTTTAGTGAAATTTTTAACACTAATGATTTCTTTGAATAATTCCTCAGTGTCTGAATTTTTCACAATAACTTCCCGGTAATTATTGCATGGATCCTTCGTGACTAGTAATATTCGCAAATCTGTTGGTTTATATAGTTTGCAATGTTTCAAGGGAATGATTCTTGGGACAGCTACTTCCTTAATTGAAGATAGTTTATTTTTAAAAGTTAATATAATTTGAATAGTCTTATCCTTTTGTAATTTCTCATTGGTTTTGCTTTCAGAAATCAATGAATTGATAGCTTTGGCACATAATTTCTTATCCTGAAATTTAAATCTTACACTCATTTCTCTCTTTCCCCCGGGGTGCCCCTTCCTTTTGTCACTAGAGTGCGTATGCTTAGTGCTCTTCAATAGATGATGCTCATCGCAAAATTTTTTATTTTTTCCAAATTGACGATGATATCCTAAAATTTTAAAACCTCCTCACCTAGAATACGTATCACATCGATAGATTGAAGAAACACAATTATCTGTTTTTTTTAATCATATATATTCTAAGGAAGTATATATATATACATATAGTTATTTTTTATACATATATATCGTAAAAATAATGAACAATATTAAACAATATTTTTGTAAAAGGATTAAGCGAATAACTTACCAATATCACTTGGCAATTCTTCAATTTGAGTAGAGTAGAATTTTTCGATTTCTCTCATAGCACCAACATCTTCATTAACGACCAAATTAATAGCAACACCCTTTCTACCGAATCTACCACCTCTACCAATTCTGTGAATATAGTTTTCTTTGTTGGTTGGTAAATCGTAGTTGATGACCAAGGAAACTTGTTGGACATCGATACCTCTGGCTAACAAATCTGTGGAGATCAAGATTCTTGAGGAACCAGATCTGAATTCCTTCATAATGGTATCTCTTTCTTGTTGTGGTAAGTCGGAGTAGATGGAGGAAACGGTGAAGTTTTCTTCAGTTAATCTTTGAGTTAATTCTTCGACCTTTCTTCTGGTGTTACAGAAAATAACGGCTTGGGTGACGGAGATAGAGTCGTATAAATCAGTCAAACAGTCGTATTTGTATTGTTCTTCTTCAACATTGACGTAGAATTGTTTAATACCTTCTAAGGTCAATTCATCCTTCTTAACTAAGATTCTTACTGGTTCTCTCATGAATTTAGTTGTGACTTCCAAGACGTCCTTTGGCATGGTAGCAGACAATAAGACGACTTGGGTGGTTGGAGGTAATAAAGTGAAAATTTGATAAATTTGTTCTTTGAAACCAGCAGACAACATTTCATCAGCTTCATCTAAGATGAACATCTTCAATTTATCGGTTCTGAATTTACGTCTTTGAATGTTGTCAAAGACACGACCTGGGGTACCGACGACAACCTGAGCGTCTCTTAAACCTTCAGCATCTTCGACGAAAGAGGTACCACCAATACAAGCATGAACCTTGATGTCCATGTGGAAAGCCAAGGCCATGACAACCTTTTGGATTTGCAAGGCCAATTCTCTGGTAGGGGCCAACATCAAAGCTTGTGGAGCCTTGATGGTTTGGTCGATTCTTTGCAAAGCAGCAATGGAGAAGGTACCAGTCTTACCGGTACCGGATTGGGCTTGGGCCAAGACATCGTTACCTTCAATGATTGGAAGGATGGCACGTTGCTGAATGGCGGATGGTTCTTCAAAACCGTAACCGAACACACCTCTTAACAATTCCTTGTTCAAGTTCATGTCATCGAACTTGTAGACAACCTTGTCATAGTTGGTTTGGATTTGGGATTCTTCAACTTCAGTGATACCTTCAGCAGACATATTGGGGATGGGGATATACGTTCTATGTTGTAGTATGCTATACTAATGCGCTCTAATCAACTGGAAGAGCTACTAAGAAACAGATGTAACGATTCTTCTACCTAACGACTCAACTACGGAAAACACAAACAAACGCAAACTGAACCAACTTATATCACTTTTTCAATCATCTTTAGAGAAAATTTGCTGCTTTTCTAATGATTTTTTGAGATGTTTTTCCCATAAGAAAAATTTTTCATATGGACGGAAAATTTTTTCAGAATTTTCAAACAAAAAAAACTCGAAAATTTCGAAAATTTCGAAAACGAGGAAATATCGAAATCGCTTTGCACGAACATCCAGACCGGCCACGTGAGTGTCATGTGACACCGGGGTGTGTCGCGACGGCGCCGTCGCGACACACCCATCCCCTTAGGTGCGTGCCATCGGACCCGTACGCAGACGTGGACGCAGGTTTAGCCACAGCGCAGCCCACTGTCGCGCTTTCCGCCTTTGATCTTTCTTGTGGTCCTATGGAGAGAACTACAGAACCAGAAGTCCGGTGCTCGGCAAGAAGACGGCACGTGATGCACTGATCAGGTTCTAGTAGATAAGCGTGGTTTAAGCCGGATGTTGATATGTAGGCTATACAATAGATAAACTGGAATGGAAGGCCCATCGGGCCTCTGCAGCAACGGGTGGGCTCGTGCATATGTCTCTTCCTCGAACACGCAGCTCCGTTCTGTCGTAGGTGTTCGTACCTTTTTGGTTGGAGCTTTGTAATGTGAGAGAGGCAGGCTGAGAAAGAAACTGCCAATGACAACAGAGGCAGGCACCTCTGGGAAAGGGTCGTGGTGGGCAGGCCGCGAGTGGCTTTATCATTTATATGTGGGTCTTTCCCCTGTTGGTTTACAGGCGCGTGCAGGGTGAGTGGGGAGGGGGTATCGCTGGGTCTGTTTTGGTCTGTCATCTACTCGACGGAGTATTCGAAGATCAAATCGGGGAACGTTCTTTCCACCTTTGTGAGATAGTCTGTTTGTTCCCACTCGAAGGTGAAGTTGGGAATAGGTTCTGGCTGTGGCTCAGGCTCGGGTTCCGGTTGAGGTTGAGGTTCAGGCTCAGGCTCTTGTCCGTCGGTTTCTGGTTCTTCATTGTTTAGATGCGCTATTTGCTCATCGATCTCGGCGTCTATGTTCAATTCCTCAATCACATCATTGTAGGCATCCTGTTCCTCCAATGCATCGTGGAATATTTCGTTGTCCTCAAACACTTCCTCAAAATTCTTGTTGGCGATGGTTGTTTCGGTATGTCGTTCTTCCCGTTGTTCTTCCTTTGACTCTTCCCCCGGCTCTTCCCTCGACTCTACTTTATGCCTGTATAGTTCGTATTCCTCACCTGTTTCATGTCCTTCTTTGGAGATAAATGTGGTCAACCATTCTTTGAAGTCTAATGGTGTGACCACAGGAGATGGTGGTGCAGGCTCTTCCCTGTCCGGGATATTTTGTACGATCTCCTCATATGTTGGCACGTATTCAGCTTCTTCAGTTTGTTGTCCTTCTTCATGGTGTTGCTCTTGGCCATGGTGCTGCTCTTGTTCATGGCATTGTTCTTCATGATGATGCTCAGTTGGCACTTCGGATAGACTGTTTGCCTTAGCGTAGTCCCGACCGTCATTATCGGCAATTCCGTAACATCTTTGAAAATCTTCATACACTTCTGTCCATTGATGTGCATAGGCGCTATTGGCAAAATGCTCCCTGGACCAATAATTCCATGGTTTATGTTTGCCAATGAAGTGAACCAATTTTATTTGACTTTCAAAATATTTTAAGGCTGGAGGAGACTCATACCCATAATTTGGCATTGTAACATTGAAAATAAATGGTAGTCTCAAAAATTCAAAATTGAAAAACTGACGACGTTGTTCGCTAAAACAGATAGGGTTAAAGAATTGGTTCAAAATACCCTGATCAGCACCGTCAATTGAAGTTTCCTCCGTGATGAATTTCTGTAAATCCATAGAGATGATTTTATCTGGAACTAAAATCATAACACCGCTATTGAACATATCAGGCCAGCCAATATCTGGAACTGCGGCGATTTGATTTGAACGTTGAGTTGGGAATTGTTGGAAAATTTGAAAAAAATCTGGATTAAGTGGCAAAGTGTCAACATCCAAATATAAAACTCTATCGTATTGCGTCAATTCCCACAATCTTGCCTTCAATAATGTAAATGCCAATTCTGGTCTATCTAATAATACCAAATTATCGTTGTTTTGTCTAATGCTATGCTCTTGTAAAACTAGTGGGTTTATAACGATAACTTCATCATATAGCGAATGCAAGCACCCCAATGCCAACTCACTTAAGATGTCGTCATATAATGTCTTCGTTATTAAAAGACAAGAAGAGAAAGATTGCCCATTTTGACGTAATTGAGGTAAAAAATGTTTTAAACGTTGCCCAATGGTAAATGCTCCAGGTAAGTAATCAGCAGAATATAATAATGTGGCTACAGCCAACTTTTCCCCAATGTAACTCATTTCTTTAGCAGTTGAGGTCAGCGACGTTAACTTGGGTTATCTACACAAGCAGTAATCTTAATAATGAAACTACGATTAGCCATTGTGCATTACAACATATGAATATATATATATATATATATATTCATATGGTATCTTTGAATGGAGTTTACCAACAAGCAACACCGGATAACAGGCAGTTTATTTTCTCACCCCTCAATCCAGTTCTTGGTACCGTAAAATACAGTAAATCATCAAAACAAACATTAAAAATTGCCTCTAAATCATACCCTCAGTGACAACAACTTTAGGAGGTAGACAACATTAGTAGCGTTGCGAGGATTCTTTAAAAAGGCATTCGAATCGTATGAGGGATGTCAACAGTTGTTGGTTGTACCGCAATGATTATTTAACCGATTCCGCATTAGTACTATTGTATTACCCCTTTAGATCATAACAAGTTCCATTTTCAGACAATGCTCCATACAAATGACCTAAAACGGAAAGATGCCTCATTCCTTTTTTAGTAACATCTCCCACGCTGAATAATGACAGATCCAACAGCAAGCGAGAAAAGGGCAGCCAACCGAACAGTACACCTTTTATCAAGTAATATATTCTCTTCTATTTTATTTGTAATATATACTTTATTATTGTATGTTATATTTTCATTCTTTGATATATATATATATATAAAAAATTAATATATGTAAGAGTATTAAGAGTTAACAAAACATCTTAACGAGAGTAAGACCAGACGTTCTTCAATAAACCGTCGTTTTGAGCCAAACGGTTCAAAGAGTCATCAGCTTCACCTCTACCTCTGACACTACCGGACAAAGCGTAAGTAATGTATTCACCTGGGATGGCACGGCCTTCCTCATCAACCTTGGCAATGTTGATTTGAACAGAAGCATGATCATCAGCTTTAATGATTCTGTTGGTAGCAGAACATTTTCTTGGAACGTATAATTCGACCTGTAATTAATAACTCATTTATTATTGAAATAATAAAACAAAAACTTTCGTTAGTAAAAAAATCCAGACAAATATGCATACACGTCGAAAAGAAGTGAAAGTGAGAGTTAGCAATCGACCGTGATAATGACTGTGGAACTTGATAAAATCCACCACTGAGTACAACCTTACGCATTTTTCTAACAGAACACAAAACACAATGACAAACGCCATAAACAGTGTCATATCATAATACGGAATGTTTCCACCCCATTGCTATCTCATAGATCACTGGCAACTCACACACATTATCTACTTCCCTTTGACAAAAACAGTGGTGTTTATAATATTTCTTTCAACATACTAATTGACCTTTATCGTTTTCCATCTTGTATTATTATTCTTGATGCTTTCTTTATTATTGCAGAGGGGAACTATATTGAAAACTAAATAACAAACGCAATATATAATAGTAATCAATATATACAATAATAAGAAGAGTAAACAGTTTAAGACATCAAGAATACAAATAATACCTAGCACTATAACAATTATCTTGAATTAAAAGTCGAAATTTCCATCCAAACCGGCTGCCAATACAGAGTTTCACTATTCAGATTTTGCTTCAAGCTGCTTTTTTCAAATCAGGTGAAAAGTTTCAATGTTTCCCCTCTTTTTGCGTCGTTAGCATCTCTCAACATTTTTTGTTTATGGTAATTTTCCGTGTTTCGCGAATCAAAAAATTAAGTTAAATAATGTGGGTGTACGGATGTAGACAGTCACTGATATCGACAAACAGTGTTTTATTAGTGATATATAATATTCTCATATTATATTCTACATAGTAAGGTAAACATAATCTATGGTCTCCTTGACAACACACAGACACTCTCTACATGATGGGTTTGGGGGAAAAAGTCAAAGCCTCTGATACTTTCTATTATGTAGTCTTTCCCATTTTCTGTTTCGTTGAGGAAGTATTCGACGTCTCTGGCCTGTGAATGCACGTTACAAGAAACGTAGACAATCTTTGTAGGATTGTAATCTGATAATTGAGTCAAGAACAACTCATCACACCCTTTTCTTGGTGGATCTAAAATGACTGAGGTTTTGTCTGCAGGTGGCATATCGCCGGATTCGAACAGTTTTTCAGCCTTACCGACAATAAATTTGCAATTCTTGATATTATTCAATTCAGCGTTTTTCTGTGCAAACAATACACTGTTTGCAGATACTTCTACACCTGTAACGCTCTTGACATATTTTGAACAACATATACTGAATAATCCAGAGCCACAATATGCGTCAACTAAATAATTATTCTCTACGTCTTCAGTGAGGCCCAAGTTGTCTCCAACATACTTAATTATCAAGGGCAAAATTGAGTTATTATTTTGGAAGAATTCTCCAGCAACAAATTGAAATCTATAACCACTAATATACTCATTAACAATTTGCTTTGGGTCAGTGACACATGTCTTAATATACTTTTCATCTTCAGTAACTAAATAGCTCAATTTTCCATTAGGATCCTTGCTCCCAATCTCACTAGCTAATTGTTCTTCAATCGATTTAGACTTGTCATTTAAAATTGTGTTTTCTCTCAATAATATCGTTGCACCTTTCTTATAATTTTGGAAGTTTTGGGATAAATTGTATCTTTCATTAGTTAACCCGACATTCAGAATCTCTGTTGCCAGTTCACAGGATTTAATATCGACAGTAGAACCTGTCCCACCTTCCGATAGCGTTTCCTTTCTCCATTCTGGACGCCCCTTTGCTCCAAAGCCCATCGGTGGCATATAATCTAACTTAGTATGTCTTGCCCTTCTTGGGACATCGAAATGTGGAGTAATCTTTGTTCTATAATGAAATTGCAATGGAGAACCTACAGTATCCAATATTTTTGGTATCTTCCCCTGCGAGACTAGCGTTGGCGCCAAATATTTATAAGCATTAAGGATTGTTTGTTTTTTAACAATTAATTGATCCTCATATGATAAAAATTCAAATTGACTTCCTGAAGACTTCCCAAAATATAAATCCCGGATCAATTCATCTTTCCTTAATGGCGATTTTTCAATAATGTCTAACAAGTCAGCTTCTGCATATTTAGGATGCGACTTAAATATCCTTATTCTAACTAAGTCATGAGGCAAGGCAAAAGGCACAATAACTATTCTTTTTTTGTTTGGATAAACGGGATTATTTACAAGAGCTATACCATCACCCACAGAGGACAGTTTTAGTATCTTGACATTTTCCACGACATTGTGGTATTTGGATGAAATTTGCTTTTCTGGATCACTGTCATTTAGAATTTCATTAACATCAATACTGATATCATTTTCATCCAATGAATTTTCCTTTAGTAATTCGTTAATTTCGAAATTCAAAACCCCTAGAGGAGATGTGCTGTCGATTTTCTTTTTAGGCTTATATTTCTTTACTTTAATTTTCTTGTTGGTAGCCTTGGGAACATCATTCGACAATTGTCTTTTCAAGATAGTTTGATCAGCCATAACGAGGATGCGTGCGAGAATAGGGATCTTTTTAATTAACATTCAACAAATGCCCAGACCATAAGTATAACCCACCTTGAGAGAGAGATATAGAGAGCTGCGCTGTATGTCTGAATGTTTAAATATATTGAATAAATTTTCCATCTCATCTCGCAAAGTATTCGACGTCTTTTTTTCTTTTTTTCATCCATCTGAAAATTCCCTAGACATTTGGCGCTATGAAAGGGCAGGGTAGGGCAGCACTATGACTATTAAAAGATATGAGTAAAATTAGTTATTAGATAATGTGGATATGAATTCGAATATATATATATACAATAAGACCGGGAAATACAACAATCCAGTACAAGAGGTGCTGGATTTATTCCACAATTTTTTTACTTTTATTTTTATTTTATTTTTTTCACATAATAATACATTTATTACTTTTCATCATTTTGGTGTTTTTCAGTTTTAAATTATCGTCAATAATGGGGGCATCTTTAGTTTTAAATATGGATCTCAGTTTGTGTGATTTACTTGAAATAAAATTGCTGGCGATGTTGTTGGCTGCAGACACGGGGGAATGACGTCTTGAATGGTGGTTGAATTCGGGCATACTTTGCAAACGGTCTAAAATTGTTCTCGTCAGCAGCTTGTCGAGCATGGGGGAACAGGGATCTTCGTCCCAGCTTTCCAAGGACAACTGGACGTGTCCGTCGGCGCTGATTTCCGCGGCCAGACGATCTCCTTCCTCGCTTGTTATGAAGGGTTCCTGGGAGTCGTCATCCAGTCCAATCAGTAGCAGAGTCAGATTGTCGTTATGGACGAATCTTCTAATTTCCGGGATCCATCTGGATCTCACGTTATGGAAGGACTCGACATTATTGACAGAGTAGCACAGTATGATCATGTCGACGTTCGAATAGGACAGGATCCTCAACTTGTCGTTGGACGAAATGGTGTCCCATATGTTGATTTGCACGACTTTGTTTGAGATCTCCAACTCGAGAGACAACGAGCACGAGGAGGACGCGGAGGACGAGAAGTTGTCCCTTAGCAAGTTGAACAGTCTCGTCTTGCCCACGTTGGAGTCGCCCAAAATCACGATCTTCCAGTAGAAATCGTACAGCAGGTTCATCGTTTTCATGTATTCGTAGCTGACGACCGTCGACAACGTCCTGTTGAAGGCGTCATTCAAACAGACCGGCAGCGACGCCCCCGCGGACGCCTGGCCCTGGACGGAGGAGTCCAAGGACTCTATATCTTGGTGATTTTCGTAGATGTTTTCATGGCAGGACAGCGACGTGATCGTGCTGTCGCTGCCTGCTGGACTGCCTGGGGAGAGCATAACTCGGGCGAAGATGCAGATGGATCGGCGTAGGCTGACTGGAAATGAAAACGGACACTAAAGTGGGTCGCTATTGTTCTATTTATTTCTTTATTTTTGGTTGTTGTTGTAGCGCAACTCCCAACCTTGTGCCAGTTAAACGTTCGAGAAGAGCTAAAAAAATCTGAAGAATTTCTCCGGTATATAAATGATTTACGGACAAGCCCCTATGTTACCTAAGCAGACACAGAGAGAGAGCGTGAGTGCTGGGCGGGAGGAGGACACCGTCGATGAAGTAGGCTACTGGGACTAGAGGGGGGAGGGCATGTCGCGGACACGGTTCTTGCGATGCGACATACGTGTGTCTGTCTGTCAACCGGCGCCGGTTGAACGTGCGGCAGAGGTGGCTGCTTATCACCTGCTACACCAGTCCTCCTCTCCCCCTCTGTCCCATGGAGGCCCGTTGGCAGCAAGCGAGCCCCACGGCGGAGGCCCGCTCCGTGCCCCTCTGCTGGCAGACCACCGTTTGCCTCCCAGCTACATACTCCTGGGGCGAGCCCACATTCTGCCGTGCGCTGCCCGGCCCCGTGTCCCACCGGCCGCAATCGAACATGCACACACGGCCGATAGCCCCATTCCCGAACGACGACGTGCAGACCGCCCTGCCAGCGCTCTCGCCGCCACCATCCGCCCTGCCACCGGCACCGCCCTGCCAGTGGCGGTGCCGGTGGCAGGGCGGATGGTGGTCCGTGCACGTGTCTGTCCGTGCACGTGACTCCTCCGCTTTTGGTCTCGATGGTGAAAAATCTCTATTTCAGATTACTAAAGATGAAAAAAATACAGAAAATTCGTAAAGTGTAGTCCAGATGATTCAGATTTTCTTTTTCCTTGGTATTTAATGTAGGTGTATCTTCGTCATTCTCCTTTCCTGGCCCAACCCAGACTCGCTACACCCTGGCTTTTATCCATCCTCTTAGAGTTTACCAGTGCTCTGAGACCAACCTAGAATTCTGTGTACCTGCGTACGTGTGTCTTTCCTCCCTTCTCCCCCTCGGCTGACATCCCTTTCCTCTCCCCGTTCAACAGCAAGATTACTATCCTGGTACTGTCCATTAAGGTCTCCGCATATTCGCTTATCTGCTACTAATATCTCCGAGGCTGTCCTTTTGTTAGCTTGATTTTTTTAATCGTTTACCCGTTTTTCTCCCCCCCCCCCCGCCAGTCTACGTCCAGCTTAAGTTATCATGGATGAAATAGACTACGAATCCCTACCGCCATGTGCTCCGCTGTCGCACCAATTGTTGGCAGGTGCGTTTGCTGGGATCATGGAGCATTCCGTCCTGTTCCCTATAGACGCTATCAAGACCAGAATACAAGCAGCTGCGTCGTCCACGACGGGTGCCGGCAGCACCCTGAAGTTGATGAACTCCAGCAATGGCGGGCTGGTGGCACAGATCTCTAGGATATCAACAATGGAGGGCTCATTTGCCCTGTGGAAGGGCGTCCAGTCCGTGATATTGGGCGCGGGACCGGCCCATGCCGTTTATTTTGCTACTTATGAATACACCAAGTCTCAATTAATAGACCCTCAAGACTTAATGACGCACCAGCCGTTGAAAACAGCCGTCAGTGGTATGGCTGCGACCATAGCAGCAGACGCGTTGATGAACCCGTTCGATACCATCAAGCAGAGAATCCAATTAAACACCAATTCGTCCGTCTGGCAGACTACCAAACAAATATACTTAAACGAAGGTTGGAGAGCGTTCTACTACTCGTATCCTACAACGTTAATAATGAATATACCTTTTGCTGCATTCAATTTCATGATTTATGAGTCCTCTTTAAAAATTTTAAACCCTTCAAACACCTATAATCCTCTAATCCATTGTATATGTGGCGGTTTGAGTGGTGCTACATGTGCGGCTATAACAACGCCATTAGACTGTATAAAAACGGTTTTACAAGTCAGAGGCAGTGATGCAATCTCAAATGACATATTGAAGTCCGCCAACACATTCAACAGAGCAGCAAAAGCTATATTGGAACTTCATGGATGGAAGGGTTTTTTGCGTGGTTTGAAGCCAAGAGTCGTGGCTAATATGCCAGCAACAGCAATTTCCTGGACTGCCTATGAGTGTGCAAAACATTTCTTGGTTGAACAATGATTTCATCCGATGTTTTTTTTTCGTATCATTATTATTAATATTTCCTTCTTTTAATTTCTCCGACTCAACCCCACATACAAACGCACAAACCCACATCCTACCCTTGTTATTACACATATACATACACATATATATATTATATATATTACTATTATTACTGTAAAATATTTATCTGTTAAACTCTTTCTCCTTCCTTCTATGGACTTTCGCTTATAGCTCTCTCAATTATTTCGTTTCTTAGTGCTCTAGTAGTCATGCCATATCTATGTCCCAACTCTATGTTATATTCCACAGGATAATTGGGATCAACAGGAATGTATTTCATCTCTCCTATGGTGTTGTCCCACGATTCTTGTTCTTGTTCTTGTTCAGTGGTATGTTCGCCTATTTGCGGTCTTCCTGCATCTGTGCTAGATATGCTGCCATAATCATCAAGCCAATGATGCGTCTTTCCTTGATTTGTAAACCGCAAACCATTATTAATTCGATTCATCCTCGACCTGTTGTCTTGTCTATTATTAACAAAATCACTAGAAGTTTCAAATTGAAAATTCTGGTAGTTGTAGTAGTTTGATCGGCTAAATAAGGTGGTCATTATATCCCACATTAAATCTTTCATACCAACACAATCTCTTAATGCATAGCGAAACCTCATCTTGCTGCCGTTAGGTATCATCTTCGAAGTGAATAACGTCCAAGGGAAGGCAACAAAATGAAGTATTGCAAACCCTAACATTTCAAAACATAATAGACTATTTTGATAAAAATACAAGAGTTCCTTAGAATCGTTACCACCACTTGTTCCTAGCACAGCCATATAATTTAGAATCCTTATGATAATACTCTGCCAATAAGATGCGAATATAATTAACTTAACACAAAGAAATTTACTCCACGGTTCAAACTTGGCCAATTCCTGATATAAACATTTCCAAAACAAGCCAAGACTATAGAGTGACCAGGACACACTGATATTATAAAATATTGTAAAAATCAGTTCTAATCTTGATGAGCTGTGAAAGTGACAGTAAAACATCACGGAACTATAAATTGGTTTAAACCAAACGTATTGTAATATCCCAAATTTAACCAATAAAAAGTCATGGGCATCTGCCAAGTCAACTGGTTTTAAAATATCCCTTAGAATAGGTATCAAATGCTTACTAGGTTTATCATTAAGACTTGACTTTGTTATAATTTCCCGTTCACCACCCAGTAACAATATTAATAATGAAAAAAAAGTATAAATAACAAAGGCTTCATAAACCTCTCTAATTGGATCTAGTGAAAATTTGCTTACACGGGGATATATTATCGCAGTCATGCTACTTATACTAAATAGTGGAATTAATAGTTGAATTCTAATAAATAATCTTTGCTCATATGGTTTCCGATAATTAAACAAATGCATTAATATGGACATAAGAATAACAAATATTCCTAACCCAGCGGAAATTATACATATTACCTTCCACCATCTAGGCAAGGCATTGTGTAAGGAATCATCAACATTCTTAAGCACCATGGCCACTTGATATCTTTTCCCTAGATTTGTTGCAAGGATAGGAAGCTCCGTTAGAGATGAAAGAAAGTTGATAAAACACAATAAAGTTTGATAAATATAGTTGGAATGACCTGCATTGACTCTACTTGGTAGATCTATATGCACACCTTTATGACCACGTTTATAACAGTTCTCGATTATCACGATCCTTTTATTTTGAAATACCGAAATTATAAATTTCTGAACTCAAAATGAGATGAGCCCTAACAACACAAACGCCAAGATAAAAAATCAATAATAAATACAAACAACTGTTATAAACATTTTTTCCATTTAATTTATCTTAGTGAACTATCTAAACTGGATTTATCCTTTGTAAATTCATCTTTAAACTGTCTGTAAACATTCCCAACAAATTTACTTTTCCGCCTTATGTAGGTTGTCACTGCATCATTAGTTGAGTTACTAGTGATATTCTGTGAATTTCTTTGTATCTTCAAGTCCTCTACCCTATCCCTTTGTTCTAATCTTTCACTTGGTAATATGATAGCACGGTCTAATGAATAGGGTAAGCCTCTATGTCTCCCTCGAATCAAAGTCGTGATGACTAACAATTTTGATATAGTGCTGAATTGAGCTGACAAGGACGTAGTCGTATTTGTAAACCCTAGTGAAAGCCCCACTGTACCATATGCACTCACTAATTCAAATAAAATGGAAAAAACCGTGAAATCAGATAGGTCAGGGTTGCGTAGTTTCGAATCTTCACAAATGCATATCAAAAATAGCGCCAAGAATAAAAACCACATATCATAAGATAATTGCCTTCTTATATGTGCGCCAACGAATGACTTCATCGATGGTTCTTTTTTTTTCGTTTTTACATCGGAAGACTCGTTATTCGTGCCTAATTGCTCAAGGAATTCACTTTCGTCACTGTAAATACCCAACGATTGCTCTTCATAAACATTGGTTCGTCTCACAGAAATTGCCAATGGTAGGACCGATACATACATCATCAATACATAAAATACCTGGATTGCTGGACGGAGATGACCGAGATCTATAACATTGAATCCGGGAGTTCTTGCACAAACACCTTGAAATAATCCGATGAGAACCTTAATTCCTTTTGAATACGATGCAACTGCTTGTCCATTAAATTCTATTAATACAAAGAATATCAAATCGAGTGCATTCAATACAAATAATACTAGTGCTAACCATAGTGTTGCACCGCTAGGAAACAATAGAGTGAAACATCTTCTAGGATGATCCAAAAGAAAGCCTAACGATTCTTTACGTGATGTTAGGTCAGGAGATACCTTAAATAAGAGCCAAATAACAAACCTAAGCAAAATGGGGAACCCTGAATTTCCTATTATAATAAACCATGTCATAACAAGTTGGGGGTAAATTGCTTTACTAAAAGACATCAGCGAGTTAGGCGTCAAGACGTATCCAACATTATTAAATGAACTTTGGGCAACGAAAAATCCCCACCAAGCAGGAGAACTACCAGCTTCTCTTACAATTTGGGCATACTTGGACTTCGTGCATATCCATGGTACGAGCATTGTAAAAGATAAAATGTGGAAGCCAATATAGTAAAAGGCCAGAATTGCACAAAGTAACCGAATTGCTCTATATTCAACACCACCAATTTCTTTTCTTTGGTCGGAAGTCAATCCAATAAAAGTCGAATTTCTCCCTAATTTTGGCTGCCATGAGAGATAGGTATTTGTTTGAGTTAATTGTCTGTCATACGAACCGCTAGGGTTTTCAAATGAAATATTTAGATTTCCATATTCTATTTCGTCACCCTCTTCTCTGTTACTTGAATCTAAAAGAATTCCTTTAGGCGCTGTAGGGAAATTCTGAATTGTTTCACTGTCCCATAAACTAGATTCTGTTGAATTTTCAACCTCTCTCTTTAATAGATCAAGCTCAGATCTGAAAGGCCGGATTAATTTGGCAATATTTTCAGTTTGACTGGTATTGTTTTGTCCAGATCCGATTTCTATCAGGGCATTGTAATTTCCTGTAGAGGCAGTTTGCGTTGACATTGGATATGACGGAACTGAGTTTAGTTTCTTATGATAATGTGTAGACAGATCATCTACTGTTTTTGATCTAAAGATCCCATTTTTGGTACGCGTTTTTAGTGTTCTTTTTCCACTGTTATTTATAGTAGGAGTCTCAAATATTAATTTTGCTCTTGTTTCTAAGTTCGCAGAGTGCATTAATCGATGTCGATTATGCTTTTGAGGACTATTTTTAATCATCTCAGAAGAACAACGATCCATCGGTCCATTGACGATTAATGCAGGTCCTAATCCAACACTGGAAGATTCCTTGTGTTGATTCATTAGCATAATTGATCGATAGATATCTCCAGGTTTCACTGTTGAACTAGTTCTTCTCGGAATAAATATTTCGGCTCCACTTTTCCCATTCGACGTAGTTTCTTCTGAAGTATACGTCATTTCAGCATGTATTTCTTCTACATCTCTTGTAAGACAGAACCCAGTAGAATTAGGAGATAAATCGTTGTCAATATTAAACCTTCTCTGGTTATTTATTTGATAATCAGAACCAAAAAGTTTTCGTTGAAATGGGTTTGTTTTGATTTCCGGGGGGTCTAGGATCTTTTCTTTCTTTAACTCAGCAGCTTGATCTCTTTCTGCCAAAGTCATGGTTCTTCTCATTTTAAAGTCATCTCTAGAAAAATTCTTTATATCATCGAAGTATCGTTCAAACCAATATAACCTGACAAAAGCTAGGAATCCATGTATCACGATCGGTGTGGTTAACATGCTTGCCACATATATAACAATCTGTTGGTACAATACTAAATCATTGACATTAACAACAGTTAGAGCACCTTGGGTGGTAGCTCCAGCAGCAGTCATCAAAACATCAACGTATCTCATATTTCGTATCGGATATAATAAAATTGAGGATAATATTGTCATAATGATTATATACGTATAGTGTACTATAATAAAGTTAGGGAATAATATTTTAAAATGTTTTAAAAATCGACCCAACATGGCAATGCCATCTCGTATTCGATGGGGCATGCTTCTTCTGTGGGTCGAATTTCTTGGTGGAAAATGGTTAAATATGCTTCGAATACTTTGTAATTTCATTGAATAATTATATAGGGCTAGATATCTGTCAAAACTTCAAAAATGTGCAGTTCAAAACTAATACGAAAAAAAAATACATGTATATTCTGAACCGACAAGAACGATTTAATAGGGAATGAAATGTCAGCTTACTTTTTGGTATAACATCAATACTTCTTGTAACGATAATGACTTTCGTGTTTATCTTTCTTTAGTCGAGACTTCCCTTACATATTTCAATAAAAAGCCGCTTAAAGGATTTTTAACTCCGAAATTTTGAAGGTTTGTGATAGCGCCATGAATTGATATAATCCATAAAATAATATCGTACACACTAAATTACAGGTATATTCGTATATCTTATTTTATATTTGGGATAATCAAGATGAAAGATTGGGTAGGGTTGATGCTTCTATAATTAAAATGGAAATTGAGTTGTTACTGACCCTGAAGGGGTGATATCATTATAGTCCACCCATATGTAATGCTGGTAAATGTTTTGGTAATGCAGTTTCACCTTTCTCTGAAATTATTTGTTTTCTAGTTTCTAATTTAGAGGTGAAATATTCACTAAGATTTGTATCATTGGTACGTGCTTTTACTAACCATGGATGTTCTAATAAAGATGCATATGATGGCCTTCTTTCTGGAACCTTCTGCAAACATGCAGCAACAAAACTTTGAGCATCGGCACTAAATCTATGTGAAGGAAGTTTTGGAGGAGGTCCATCCACAATAGCACTTAGTTGTGAGAATATATTATCATAGGTTTCTGGAGGATATGGATATCTTCCCAAAGCCATCTCTAATATACTCAATCCCAGTGACCAGATATCTGATTGGACTGTGTACGTGGCCTTGTCTGGGTTTAATGACTTGATACGTTCTGGTGCCATATAAGATTGACAGCCGATGTTTGTTTTGGCTAATGATGCTACTAGGTTTCCTGAAACACCAAAATCACATAATTTCACAGTACCTTGTTTCGCGGAACATAGAATATTTGTTGGTTTTACGTCTCTATGAATGACATTATGGACTTCTTTTAGTTCTTTTAATCCACGGATGACTGCTTCTGTAATTTTTGCCAGTTGAGGTTCATCAACACCTCCCATCTCTGGTGATTCTCCGTACATATTGTCTAACGACCCACCATCCATGTATTCCATGCACATATAAACAGCACCTTCAACAAAAAATGCACCATAAAAATCTACGATGTATGGAGAGTTACATTTGTGCAAAACTTCCAATTCCATCAAAATTTGTCTGAATTTAGCTTCATCTAGTTCTAGTTTTACTTCTTTCATTGCCATCATGACATTAGTAGGTTTGTAAAGTACTTTTGAAACATTTCCATAATTTCCATGACCTAATTCTTCTTTAAATTCTAAGTCATCCAACGTGATTCTTGAACTTGATCCATTGCTAAAGTTGATCCCTTGAGACGTCAAAGATAATTTACCAGCAAAATTTAAAGATCCTGATTTTATATCAATATACTTGGAAAAATTAGCAAACAACCCTCCACTCCCACTGCTGCCACTTGAATTAAAACTTGGGGTAGTACTATCATCATTGGCAGAACTCGATGATACGAGAGCATTTTGTGAAATTAGAGAACCTGGATTTGAACGTTTACCATTTTTCACTACAGCATGTTCTTTATTCGATGGAACTCCGGCAAATTCCTGACTAGTTCCGCTGTTTCCTGCAGACTTTTTCGGTAACATCTTTAATGATAACCCACCTGGTGGTAATTTTAGCCCTCTTCTTGCACTTAAACTTTGAGCAGGTCGATTCGGTACCGGCAAATTTTGATTTAGATTCATGGGTCTTCTTGGGGCTTTTCTGCTAGGATTTAGGTCTAGTTGAGGTAAATTGGGTGGTGGATTTACAACAGGACGTGATGTAGATAAAGGTTCTGTTACTGTTTCTTGTTTATCTAAAGAAATATTTGGTTGTTTTGGTGCACTATTTGAGGTACCCATTTCAGTTTGCAGATCCTTTGGTGGTGGAAGCGGTGGTAATGGTTTATTTATTATTTGTTGCAAATCTGTAGTACCTGGTATAGAACCTGATACTGGTGTCGTGTTTCCACTAGATGATTTGGATGATGTGGATTCAGGAGGTGATTTTACCGAGGTATCCTTTGAATTTTCTTGATTATTCTTCCCAACACTGGCAGACCTCTTCAACGCTCTCTGCTCTTGGAATGCCTTGACACGGGCATGTAGATCAGAATTTATATAATCATAATGCGTTGACGTTGAAGGTGTTCTTGTCACGGCTGAGGCACCGTTTGAAGATTCCGAGTCTTTCATAGTAATACAACTTAAGAATCGTCCTTTCTACTTCTCGTATTTATAAAAGCCTAAAGACAGTAATAATACAGTAAAATATGGATGCCCGACTCTTTTTTAGCTTGTTCCTTTCCCTCTTGTATCAGGAGAATATTTGTTTTCTTTTTGTTTTCTTGTTGTTTGTTGCTTTCTTCTCGAGATCTCGAGAATTTTTTATTATAGCTCAGCTCCCAACAATGTGGATTTTCACATCAGCCGTATAAGATGAAGTCTAACAATGCAATACAAGTACAATATCTAAAATGACCCGAAGGACACAACTTGGTCAAGCAATACGATGATATGGGTAGCATGAGTGCATAACTTAATGAAAAAAGCAAATAAATAAATAAATTAATAAATAAATATACATATAAACTCATTAATAAATAGAAATGTATAATAGAATGCTACATATGATAAACCTGTACCCTGATAATTATACGTAAGTGATTTCACCTTTTATCTCTATTTTTTTTGTTACTAACTAGTTTCTTTAGTGCCAAAGGTAAATCATCATCAGAGGTGTCACTCTCATTAGCATCGGCATAATCAGAATCCAACTCCCCTAAAGTTTTTCTTTTCGTTAAATTACCTAATTGTTCAGTGTTTCCAATAGAATATGCTCTATTTCTAAATGTTTTAGGTAAATCAGTGATTTTTGCTCCTGCCTTATGTGACGCAATCCGGGCTAGATTAATGGAGGTATTATTTCTACGAACGTTATCATCAGGGACAAATCCAGCTGGGGCTGTTTGATCGTATTGATCAGATTCTCCTGACTGTAATGTGCCTAGTTCGGGCAATGAGATCATATCAGAATCTATCTCAGAATTTCCTTGAAGCGGCGATATGGATGAGTTAGAGTCTGGATCTGTCACAATTTTGGTCGTAGTAGATGCTGTCTTTCCACCATTGACAAAATTATCAAAACCAATAACGGCATCTGTTGCCCAATCTTCGTAAATTGGACGGGAAAGAAATCCATATTTAAATTCATTAACTCCAACCAAAATTTTTGTCAATGATATTAATTCTTCTATATAATCCATTATTTCCTCCCATGCTGCTGTTGATGCATTCCAATTTAAAAAGGTTTCTTTGATTACAAATTCATACGGTAATGAATCAAAGTTTGTAGGCAAAGTCCCAGGCTTAAAAGAAAATTTTAACCCTTCTTCGTTCTCTGCACCACTATTAGTTTCAGCAAGACTAATAGAACTATTGTTAGTACTATCATAATTTTCGTGCTTAGAAAAAACCATATTCTGAACAATTTCAGTTAGTCTAACATGTGCCAATCTTGCACTTGGTAAATATTGTGGCAATGGTGATTTATTAATCATTGCCTCTTGAATGGCCCTCATAAGATTGCTAACAGCTGCAATAGTTTGTCTTCTATATGGCTTTATTTTGGTGTTCATTTCTTTTAAAATTGCAGAGCCATGTTGCCTTCTTAGCAAAGACATATTATCTATTCTTTCCAATATTTGCTGTAATAAGAAAATTATTTCAGTGAAAGTATTCTCCAATTCTGCGTAATTTCCCTTTAATCTTGGTTCCTGTCTTGTTAATCCTTTATATGCCTTTGCTCTTGATAACGCACTCTTTGCAGATGCTGAGATCTTCTTGATTTTTTGGTATCTTTCATCAGACATACTTGTTTCTTCAATACCGTCATCTAACCCTGTAGCGTATAAAATTTCCATTTCAGATATACAACCACAAACAAATGCAATTTCTTCAGTTAATAAAGTGCGTGCCTTCAATGGGAAGAAAAAAACTTGGACAATCAAGGCAATACCACCACCATATCCGACAGCCAAACATCTCTTTGCAAAATTTCTTAAAATACCACCAGGAATAGAAGAGGGAAGTATTGCTGCTAACATCACAATATAAATACTAATGATTTGGATAATTGCTGCCTTGACATACGGAGTTCCCAACAAGTAGTAAAATCCAGGTGCTGCGCCAAATATTGTAATAACGGTTTCTAAATAAGGACTATTAGTTCGTGCACCTGCTACGTAGGAGAGATACCCCCAAGCGGCACCAATAACCACACCCACACCACGCAAAAAGAAGACCCAAAATGTTCCACCTACAGATGGTTCTAACGATAAAATACAGACGAAACCAATCCAAGGACCTCTGTAATTTCTATACCATTTTCGTAACTTCGGTACAAACATTGGGAATGATGATAATTGCAATGCCACTACTACTTGAAATGCAAACCTAAAATGCTCCTTATATTCTTTGGCAAATGTATCAATGCCAACAAATACATCAGTTAATGTGAATAATCCCTTAGATATCTTTTGCATACCTTGATTATTTGTATATGGTAAAGACATGTCAATTTTTTTTGATGAGTTTTTATACTCATTTACATTTTGTGACAATAATTTCTGTTCCTGATAACTTGGTCTTTTCATTGCTAAACCTTCTCCATATTTAAAATTAAATGTTCCCTTTAAACCTTCGTTTTCGGTAATTTTGTTACGGTCAATGGTTGGTAATGAAGAGGTATTTTGTAAAAATGGAACCCAAATTCTTCTACCTAAAAATCTTGATTTCTGTCTTTCTATTCTTGATAAGTGTATGGTTTTAATATTTTCCATAGATTCTAAGAAACAAACTGAGATTTCCTTAATATTCATTAAAAATGAAGACATTAAAAACATTTCATCGTTTACTTTTATTTCCGGCAATTTAGTATCTAATAATTCCTTTTCTACTTCTTTGGTAAAGTCATCCAATGTAAGTCGTAAAGAATTAATTTGTTCGTCCATGTTAATAGTTGACCAGATCTTTTCCTTTGTTGAATTTTTTAGAGTTGGATCGTTCAGCCTACTAAAATCTACATCGAATGAATAACCTAGTACAATTTTACAAACTTTGATAGATTCCATTAGTTTTTCATGTAGTGATTTAATATTCGGATTTAACCTATGTATTCTGTCTAAGTCAATATCCTTTACATTTGTATATTGCAATTGGCATGCATTGACTAATCCATTAATATAAATACAAAGATCTTTAAAATTGGGTAAAATTGTGTTAACTGTAATGGGGGAGATATGAGAGTATGACAGTTCATATAATGTTTCGTCTAGAACCAACTCACAGTTACTGACATTAGAATGTAATTGAGCTTTATGTTTGAGTAGTTTTGAGAGGGTTATTTTATGTGCGCATATATCCGTAAAAAATGTTAATGAATCATCTAATGAAACTTCGAACTCGTTCATATAATCAATGATAGCATTGCCCAGGTAAGTACTACCAAATTCTGGAAATAAAACGAAATTCCAAAAGAGTGATAACGCAATGCCAAAATAAAATGGCGTACTATAATTATTCGCAATAGTACTGCTATCCTGGTTCAATGGTGCCATAAATGCGAAATGTACAACTAAGAAGAATGGGAAGGCAATACCGAAATAATGATGATCGATGGCTCTCAACCAACCATGAATGAACAACATAATTGTTTCAAAAAGAGCTAGTATAGCCAACCCAGCCTCATACCGTTGATAATTAGTGTTGTAGTGTTCCTGTTCGGTTAAAGTACTCCAGGTAGATCCCAAACATTTTTGAGCTAAGAATCTACCTAATAAAGAATATGCCAGGCCAAATATTAGCCCCGTTATACAATATAGTGCTCCTTTTATATTCCCACCTACACGTCTGCCTGGATGAACCATAACAGAGATCAAAGGCAAAAATGCAGCTTCACCACCTAGATGATCTCTAACCTTGGGTATTAAAGTGAATATGAAGGCTACAGTAGAATTAACAGTGGATTTGAAGATTCTTTGAGCTAAGATTCTATTAATTGGAACATACTTGATTTGATATTTGCGTACTTTTGTGGTGTATTTGTTATTCCAGAAAGCCATCCGTTGACTACTTAATCTTATAAGGTTCGTCCTCTATTATTTCTTGAGAGTTGGGTTCTGTTTATTCCTGATGGCTTTTTTGTTGTTGCTCTCTCGATATGATTAAAATTTGAAAAGATAATGGATGAGTAAAAAAAATATTGACAATAGAAGCTCAGATAAATAATGTTAGATTTGTATTTGCACAAATCAGACTACCGAGTTAAATATAACTATATATTAAATGAATAAATACGTGTGAGAATTTACTTCTGTTAAATAACGTTTAGGAATAGTATACCTGGAGGGAAAGAAAGGAAGAAAATCGACGGGTGATGATGATCTTACAAATCTTGCTCATCTAAAGTGTCGAATAACATGACCGGTGTATTCTTGGGGAATTGAATACCATTTTCTAATAACTTAGCAAAAGCCTTTGAGAAATCTCTAAAGAAAATGTCTTGGTGTTCGGCATATTCTTTAACAATTGGCAAGTAAACAGAATCACGGGTTAAAGCCATGTCAGTTGGTAACATCATGTAACCCTTTGGAGAATTCCATTGTTCATTACCAGCAGCATTCTTCTCTAATTTCCAGTTTTCATTCAATAAATTGACGAAGAATTCGTTGGTGAAGATGTTGGAGGCAGCACCCCATGGACCATCGAAACCAGAGTTCTTCAAGTGGGTCTCACCAAGACAATGACATCCAATCAAGGCCACCACTTCTCTGTCATTCATGTCCAATCTTTCGAAGAAGGATCTTACGTAGGTTGGTTTTGTTTGAGAACCATCTGGTAATCTACCGTTTTCTGGAGTGGCGGAATCGTCTTGATCGACTCTACCTGGTCTCCATGGGATCTTTGGACCTTGCAATTCTTGAATAGCCACAACACCACCTAGAGTGTATAAATCACCGTGAGATAACCAAGGGAACTTTTCGTGAATAGGCTTCAAGAATGCCGCAGCATTTTGCAACCCGTTGTTGGAAGGATCGTTAGTTTCCTTCTTAAACCTGTAAGTACCAGCGTAAGAACCACCGGTATTGTCGTGTTTGTCCCAAGTACCAGACGCATGCCAGGCCAATCTTGCCAAGACAGGACCGTAGCCGACGTATTCGTCGTATTCATCTTCATCTCTAATCTTCTGGGCAATTGCGTTGTAAACTTGTTGGTATTTTTCCTTGCTTTCAACTTCGGCAGTAGCAGCATGCAAACTAGCAGCGCTGGCAGAACTACCACCCCAGAAGCCAGCCTTCATCCAGCCGTTTCTGTTGTTGTTGTTTTGGTTATTGTTCTTGTTGTACTTGTTGTACGCAATGGCTGCGGTAGCAGCCATTGCGGTAGCAGACACCACACTGGTGAATACCTTTCTGTTAAAAGATGATCTCAAAGTAGGATATACAGCGGTAGCCATTGTTCACGGTTCTTACGTTCTTGATGTTGTTCTGTCGTGCATCCTCTGCCATAGGCCCGTGCTTCTTGTCTGGCTGCTTTTCCGGCCTCTTTATATACCCTTCCTCGAGAACCTTTCCCGTTTTCGAATTCCCTCCATTACTAAGCCCAATCGCCGATAACTCCCTGCTCCAGCACCATCATATGACTCTCCTAGATCACCGCTCTCATCGCATGAAAGCTCCACTACCTCTGTCCTGTGAGAAGAATGCAACGATCTGAATCACAACCAATTGGTTCTAGATGTGAGGTGGTCTGTTTTAGAAGGTCTCTCTGTGTGCTATCCCCCTTCCTCAGTCGTCGTCCTTGCTGCAACGGCAACACTTTAATGTCCGGGAAAAGCCAAGTTCAAAAAGCGGTAGGACGTGCAAACACACCCTCTGCATGGGATCGTCAACACAGCGTCAGTTGCAGAGAGTGTAGAGTTCAGCAGCGTCCCCATTGCTGTTTCTTCCAAGTGCCTATTTCCCCGTCGGTGGGAGTGTCTTTAATTGGCAGGGGCGACCGACCGGGATCCATCTTTTATATTTAAAGAAGGGAAAAACATCAATTGGATAATTGTTGACAGAAGCAGTGGGAAGATCCGCAAAGAGGTATCTTAATCTACAATGCCTGCACATATTCCAGAGCCAGATGTGGAATTTTTTAATGACTATAACGGAGACGTTTACAATGTTCGAACGTGGCTTTACGATCTAGTGGTGTTCGTCTTCAATTGGATCTTCACGATATTCTTCAGGGAAATCAAGATCCGTGGGGCGTACAACGTCCCGCCAAAGGGCACAGCAACTATTTTGGTGTGTGCTCCGCATGCTAACCAATTCATAGACCCGTCTTTGGTCATGGCCAAGACCCGGTATCTTGGGTTTGTCGGCAACAAATTCAGATCTAGGCAGACCTGTTTTATCACTGCAGAGTCGAGTTTCAAATACAAATTGGTGAATATTTCGGGAAGCTTGATGGGCTCGATCCCAATTCCAAGGGTACAGGACAATTTGAAGGACTTCGGAGATCCGAATGTCCTGATCAAGTGTCCTGATTTGTCGAACGACCCTACTTTGATTAAGGGTGTTACTTTAGATCCTACCAGATCTCCACTACAGTTCACGAAGCAATTCGAAGCCAAAGCTCTTGTTGGGTTGCCGGATTACTTAAGCAATGCCACAATTACAGAGGTCATCGATGATGAGACTATTCGTCTTGCCAAACCATTCAAATCTAACAATCCGCGTGTTAAACAATTGTTGACAAGAGGAACTAAGTTCAAATATGCACCTCACGTAGATAATACTAAGGTTTTCCAGAACGTTTTCAATCATTTGCACACCAAGGGTTGTATTGGGATTTTCCCAGAGGGTGGTTCTCATGATAGACCTTCTTTGTTACCGATTAAAGCAGGGGTTGCCATTATGGCACTAGGTGCCGCAGCAGCAGATCCTAATTTGAAAATATACATTGTTCCTGTGGGGTTGCATTATTTCCATAGGAACAAGTTCAGATCTAGAGCAACTTTAGAATACGGTGAACCGATCGTGGTCGAGGGTGCCATGGGACAAGCTTATTCTCAGGATCCAAGAGGAACAGTGTCAGATTTGTTAAAAAAAGTCACGGATTCATTGTACTCGGTGACAATTAATGCTCCTGATTTTGACACTCTAAATATAATTCAAACTGCAAGAAGATTATACCAATATAATCTTAAACATAAAATCACCTTGGCCACTGTAGTGGAAATCAATAGGAGGTTGTTATTCGGTTATAACAAATACGCAAACGATCCAAGAATCCTGGAAATTAAAGATGAGATTCTAGATTATAACAAGAAATTATACTCTATTGGATTAAAAGATCACCAAGTCATTAGCTTACAAAATAATATGATCAATTCATTGACTACTTTGGCAATATTGTTATCCAGATTATTGAAACTGTTCATATTCGTGGTATTATCCTTACCTGGCTCCATCTTATTCACCCCAATTTTCGTTATATGCCACCTATATTCACAGAAGATGGCAAAAGAAGGTTTGAAAAAATCTGTCGTTAAAATTAAGGGTATTGATCTGTTGGCCACATGGAAATTGATTGTTGCGTTAGTAATGGCACCAATTTTCTATGTCACTTATTCTTTAATCTTGATTGAACTATATGCCAATTTTGACATGAGCAGTTATTTGCCGTTTTCGTATGTGTTTTTCAAATTACCTAAGAGTAAACTATTACAATTTGTCATATTCTACTTATTCTTAGTTTTCATTTCATATTCAAGTTTAAAGACAGGTGAAATTGGTATGGATTTATTCAAATCCATCAAACCTTTATTTATTAGATTATTTTATCCTTATGAAAAGATTAAAGAAATTCAAAGTACACGTTCGAAGTTGAGTGAGAAACTGACCAGGTTATGTGACGAGTTAGGGCCAAAAGTGTTTAATGATTATGAAGAATTAGCTAACATTCATTTAAACAAGAACCGTACGATGTCAAATGAAAATGGCGATGACAGTACTGATGAAGATGGACTTTCCAAGAGAAACAGATCATCCTCCAACGTCTCCACAACTTCTGATATTTCGAATGCGCTATCTAGGGTTAATTCTAGAGGTTCGTTATCAAATATCCCTATTTTTTCCGATTCAAGACAAAGATCTTGGTCACAAAGTAGTAGTATTATTAGTACTAGTAAGTTAGATTCAGATGAGGAAGAAGAAGCGTCCCAAGATACGGACCTATTAACGGGTACCAAACCTGACAGCAAAATATCATCATTAGTTAGAAGAAGATGGGAAGAATCCAACAAGAGAGAATGAACGAGAATGGTAATTTTTATTTTATTTTATATGATATATATATTTAGTTTGCGTAAGACATTCAATGACTTTTGTATTCTATATGATTGTTCTTAATCCTCACCGATGGGTATCTCGTCCTTTAATATTTTATTTAGTTTGATTCTAATTTCTGTTTGTGAATCGCCTCTTAATATATCACTTACAAAATTAACATCACAATCCAATTGAACCATAGCTAGTGCACCCTTTAGCACCCCACATAATATATTAGAATACCAAAAGCTCTTCATTGCACTCATTGGCAATTCTACGAAATCGCTTAACGGATTATTATCGATTACTAGAGAAAACGCATCTTTATTAGAACTCCAATTGCTCACATTCGGCGTGATATTCAAAAAAATCTTGAATGCAATCTTACTTAAGACTTCACTAACTTTGATCATGTTTTCACAACGAGGCAATGCGGTCCTTGCCAAGAAATCTTCAATCAGCCTGCAACCAATGGAATATCCCATGATAAATAGTTGTTCGTTGACTTTTTCGAAATCGTTGGAATATTCATCACACAATTGTGACACTATAGCCCCATAGGTAAGGGTAAATAATTCAGTATTGATCTTCTCTGTCTTGTTTTTCCATATTTCTTCACCGGTGATTTTTAATGATTTCGATTGTACAGAAGAGTGAGATTTAGACATATTATCCCTTATTATTGTATAAAATCGGAGCGGTGAGGTTGTTTATTTAGCACACAGGCAGACACCGTGAATACAGACCGTAGCAAGTTCGCAATGATATCAAATGGCTTGTAGATCAAGATATTACCTTGTATATCTGTAATGGGGTGGGATTGATAGTTTTACTTTTACGCTTTCAATTTTTCACATTACAAAAACTTAGCATAATTCACCCTGAAGAGACACCAAAGCTAATCTAGCCAACCATGTCTTAGTGGGTGAGAGAAGGTTGCTCTAAACCAGCTGTCACATATTGAATGTAAGATGGGATGGTTGAGTATGAACAAAATCTGAGAAGTTAGCGCAACTGAGAGAGAGAGGCGATTCTATATCGATGAGCCCCCACAAATCTGGTGCCATCGTTGCGGATACCACATCAATCCGTTACAACGGACGTGTTGCAACGTGTAAAGCAGCATAGAGTCATTGGCCGTTAGCCTAGTGTTAGCTGGGCAGCACAACACATTAGAGGTTTGATGATTCTGATGTACTATCATCCTAAGACAACCTCACGTGTTTGTGTTTGCTGCTGTGGCTTCAGATGCTTCCAATAAGAGATGATGATGAGTAATTGGTATTAACAAGAGAATAATGAGCTCAAGAATAAATGCATATATAAACAGATATAAGAGGGAATATCGTGCGACAGGTGTCCTGAGTTTTTCTCGCTGTGTTGTCTTGTTGTTTTCTAAGGAAACCAACAACGAACCTAAGCACCAGAGAATCAAGTCCGAAGGAAATGCTTGTGGATAAACTGCCGCTAATAACGGCCAATAATGTGTATGGCGAAGTCCACTTGTTAGTGGGTAGTGGCGGAAATGGATCGTCCTTTGCAGTTATAAAGAAAAGAATAGAGTCTATCATCAACGCAGGTGCCGTACCCATTGTGGTGAATGTAATTAATGACAATCATAAGAAACAATTGATCAATGAGTTTCATCAGGATTTGAAGACACAAAGGCTTCTTTTTATACAACGAGACGTAGCATTGTCTGACCTAACCACTTTGGGACGTCCTTTAGTCAGCAAAGTGGTAGATAAAGTTTTTATCAATCTGTCAGAGGAATTCTCGTTAACAATTAAGGAAATTTACACTCAATGCGTCAAGTTGAGAATCCCAATTAATACATTCCATATGCCAGAATACTCCACTTTCAATATGATCCCTACATATACGGATCCTAAGGGAAGTGGTTTGCAAATTAATGTCACTACAAATGGGAATGGATATATTTTAGCTAATCGTATTCTACGAGAAATTGTCCATAATTTACCTTCAAATATCTCTGAAATTGTTTCAAACATGGGACATATTAAAAATCAAATTATTAATGATGATTTGACGCGATTGATGGATGACAAATTCTATAATACGGATTTATCCAAGCCGTATTTAGGTTACGGTCTGGATGATGACGACTATGCAGATAGTCACAAGTTTAATAGACTCATCAAAGAATTCAACATGACACAATGGGAACAAAAAACTAAAAGATCCAGATGGTTATCTCAAATCATGGAATATTACCCCTTATCGAAGTTAGCGAATATTACGATAGATGACGTAGAAGGTAAGACCTTCTCCTCGTCCCCCACCAATGATGGTGGGATTGATTTTTCACAAGACGGAACAGGAGGCAATAAAAATGTAGTGGGAAATAATGTTTCTAACCTTGTAAATACTGATAACAACCTGGAATCTAACAATAATCCTGCAACCCCCACACCGAAGGGAAGAATATCTTTGGTTGGTAGTGGGCCAGGGTCTATATCAATGTTAACTCTTGGTGCATTGCACGAAATAAAAACAGCTGATATCATTCTAGCCGATAAGTTGGTTCCTCAAGATGTTCTTGATTTAATACCTCCAACTGCAGAGACCTTCATTGCTCGTAAGTTTCCGGGCAATGCAGAAAGAGCACAAGAAGAGTTATTATATAAAGGTATCGCAAATCTAAAATTGGGTAGGAAAGTTGTACGCCTAAAACAAGGTGATCCATATATATTTGGGCGTGGTGGTGAAGAATTTCAATATTTTTCCAGTAAAGGCTATGAACCTGTGGTCTTACCTGGAATTAGTTCTGCATTAGCATCAGCTACTGTGTCTAAGATTCCTGCAACACAGCGTGCTGTCGCTGATCAAGTATTGATATGTACAGGAACCGGACGTAAGGGCGCGTTGCCAGAGATACCAGATTATGTACCCAGTAGAACTACTGTGTTCTTAATGGCATTGCACAGAATAGATCTGTTGAAGAAGGCTTTATTAGATCAGCAATGGGATCCAGAAGTACCAGTGGCCGTAGTCGAAAGAGCATCTTGCCCGGATCAACGTGTAACGAGAACAAAACTCAAATACGTCGTAGAAGTGATTGAGGAAATAGGTTCCAGACCCCCAGGTCTGTTGATTGTCGGGAAAGCAATTGATGTATTAATCGAACCAGAGAAATTACAATTCGATGAACACTATAAATACTACATAGAAGAGGGTCACGGTACAGACTCTATTACTCTACCATCTACAAATCAATTGATAAGTATTCTAAGAGCTTAATTTATTCCTGTCCATTCAGACCTATATCTATGTTATAATACTTTTATAGAGTTTTGTAATATTGTGTAATCAAAAATAATCATAACAGTCATTTGGGTAATCGATTGTCTTAATTCGAATCTTAACTATCGATAGTTCTAAAAATCGACGTTCACTAAATCACCCAGAATAATACATAGTCAGATCTATTAAAATAGCGCTTGGAGGCAGCAGCAATGATTTTCAAAAGATTACTACATCAATCAACAAAGGAAATCGCGTTTGCTTTTGATATTGATGGTGTATTGTTGAAGGGAAAGCACGCTGTTCCTAGAGCAGGTGAGACATTAAAATTGTTACAAAGAAACAAGATTCCCTTCGTCCTGTTGACTAATGGTGGTGGTAATATGGAAGCTAAGCGTACTGAATTTATTTCCAATGAGTTAGATGTTCCGATTTCTCCATTACAGATCGTTCAAAGTCATACTCCATAT
The DNA here is from genome assembly GCA_030573655.1 of Cylindricascospora bacillispora. Taxonomy (NCBI): domain Eukaryota; kingdom Fungi; phylum Ascomycota; class Saccharomycetes; order Saccharomycetales; family Saccharomycetaceae; genus Cylindricascospora; species Cylindricascospora bacillispora. The sequence continues at coordinate 116,872 of JAJMDR010000016.1, read as the reverse complement.
AAAACATTGACTAATAAATTTGATAGGATTCTGGCTGTCGGGACACCTTCTGTTAGAAATGTTGCTGAGCAGTATGGTTTTAAGGATGTGGTGCATCAGTATGATATTGTAAGATACAATCGTGCAATTACTCCATTTACCGGCCTCACTGATGAAGGACTAGCACAATATTCTAAAACTATCCCTGATTTAGATACTAAACCCATTGATGCAATATTAGTATTCAATGATCCACACGATTGGGCTGGGGATCTTCAATCAATTATTGATATCTTGATTAGTCAAAAAGGTATGTTAAACACTCTAAGAATTGAAAAATCAAGTAATCCATCAGTTCCAATCTATTTCTCAAACAACGACTTATTGTGGGCCAACACATATAATCTCAATAGATTTGGTCAAGGGGCTTTTCGTATGTTAGTGAGAAAATTATATAAAGAATTAAATGAGGGCCATGAATTGAATGATGTAGTTATGGGGAAACCTCAGAAAGTAACGTATGATTTTGCCCATCATGTATTAATTGATTGGAGACGTAGACTTTTGAATAACGCTAAAACGTCTATGAATCAAGTTTTGCCTGAGTTGGGTGTTCCCCCAGAAATTTCACCCTTCAATAATGTCTTCATGGTCGGTGACAATCCAGCCAGTGATATCATTGGTGCACAAATGTATGGTTGGTCAAGCTGTTTAGTAAGAACCGGTGTTTATCGTGATTCTGATAAATTAGGATACTGTAATCCTACAATGATTGTTGACGATGTATTTGAGGCTGTAAATAAGGTATTGAAAGAGTACATGTAGAGTACGATACAAGTTGTATATATACATAGACGTTTAAGAGGAATATCATCTTGTACACAGTGAAAAGAACTGAAAGATAAATAAAAACATATGGATACATAATTCTATAAAATACCTAGTAAAATAATTAAATAATGATAGCAATTGATGAGTTGAAAACATCAAGGTTATGTGCAAAAATACTGTAACAAAAAAGAAGAAAAAGTTAAAATATATATAAAACATACAACAACTAGCATTCATGTAACATGCAGATAAAAACAATGATTCAAAGGAATGAGAAATCGTAGAGAAGGAACGAGGTAATGGTTATGTCATAATACAATTTTCTAAAAAGGTTGCCACACTTGCTCGTGAAACTTGTAGACGCGAGATTGTGGACTAAGTAAATAAGTGCAAATATGGTATTAGTGTATATTTATTCATTTATCCTTGGTTGATGGATCATTATCATTATCTTCGTCGTCGTCGTCATCATCATCGTCGTCGTCGTCGTCGTCGTCGTCGTCGTCGTCGTCATCTTGGGTTTTGTTATTGTCGACGCCATCATCTTCATCTTCGTCTTCGTCTTCAATGTCATCTTCCTCATTGATATCATCCTTTGGATATCCACCTAATTTCATTACAATTTTATCCACTATTTCATTACTATCCATCATACCACCCAGTCCTATATCACCATTGATACCGATAACCTTTTCTGATGGCTTAAACACTGTAATCCATGGCATTTCTTCCTTTATAATAGTTAATTGTCTCTTTGTAATAATAGAATTGTATGTGTTACTAATCATTGATGGTGCCAAAAAAATTGGGAAATTTGGATTCCACGCTCTGATGACACAAGTCAATAAGTTGTCACACAAACCTAATGCAATTTTTGCCAAAGTATTGGCTGTTAGAGGAGCAACTACTAAAATATCTGCCCATCGTCTTAGTTCGATATGTAAGACTGGGTCGGTCCTTTGTTTCCAAGCATCCCATTCGTCTTGATCAGTCCAAACTTGGATATGAGGTGGCAATTCTGCCTGTAATGCAGGGTTTGATAAAATGGTTTGTAAAGATTGTGAATTTAATGTGGTAGGTGAAGAAATTGTGCTAGAAGATTGCTTGTCGATGGGTTTATTTTGAGAAATTTGAGGTGATGGAGATGACAAACGTTTAGAAGCAAAAATATTCGAATTACTACCACTCGTGATGAAACTGTTAATAGCATTAAGATTATTGTCGCCTGGAACCTCGCTCTCTGATACATTACGGGACTTATTCTTTTTGTTAAACTTCTTACTAAAGAACTTGGTTGCAGCATTAGTTAAAATGACCTGTATACTAACTTTCTCCTTGCCATAAATTTCCTCTAATTTTTTAATAATGGCTTTAATTTTATAAACAGACATCGAACCAGTAGCCCCGATCAAAATATGTAGTTTCCCATCATCATGCAATAGTAGAGGACTGATAGCCTTGGCACTGTCTCTTTTGGGAATATTGCTGATTTCTGGAGCAGTGGCACTGTTGTTATCTGAGCGCTGTTGCTGGTCTTGCAGTTCTGGTTGCGATTGCAGTTGCTTCGTATTATCCATTTTGCTTGAGAGATTCTTGATGTTTATATTAGTTTTGTTTTCTTGTTTCACAGGCAACAGCGGGACGCCCGGGTTGGGCAAAGTTTTGTCATTTCTTTGGAGTTTAGTGGGGGAATGCAATGGATCCTGTACTACGAAATGCGGATGATGAGCCTTGGAGTCCGTCTTGTCTTCAGAAGACAAAGACGAGTTCTCCCTTGGCGTCTTCGTATTGCTGTTAGTCGTGCGGAGTCCGGCGGCAAACTCCGCATCACACTCGTTCTTCAAGTTGGCGCTGCCAACTGACGACGGTGCTAATGTCTCTTCGAATATGGTCTTGTTAAAAACAGGGGATAAAATTGGACTCGTCGTGTTCGATCTTGATGTACCAGCATCACTGACATGTTCGTTCTCCTGTTTCGACAAGGCCCCGGCCTGTGCGTTATTAAATAGTTTAGGGTCGCTGAATGTCACGGTAGGGATCCGTTTCAGCCCTGACTCCGGCGAATTGTTTACAACCGCACCGGACGACCCGGTGGCATTCATGATGGACCTCGTCGCAGACACAACCGGACTCATCACAGGGCCCTGGTCGCCTGCGATTCCCACCTCCTTCAATTTTGTGTTGATGTGAGACAAGCCGACCTTCGCTTCATTCTCCAATGTCTTCTTTTCGTCGGTACTACTCCCCACAGTCATTTCTACGGTAGGGTTAGCTAGCTTCAAAACGCACAAAACAATGTTCTACACTACCCGAAAATAAAAGCCTCTTCGCAGATGGGTGCTGATGTGCTGCCAAATGTGCCTACTCTTCGATGTCACAGCTTCGTGGAGCCTATACTATTGTCCTGGCTTCCTCCTCTGCGGTTCTTTCGTTTCCAGTATAGCCTTTTTCCTGAGCCCAAAGTACACTTGACACAGATACAACGCTGAACACACACTAACTACTTTGTCTTCGTCTCTGTCGCTCTCGATCTTGCTCCAGATGTGTCTTCTTCTGTCTTGTGAGATGTGTGTGGAATAGCTTGCCAAAAGACCGCCCTGCCCTGTTGCGTTTTGTCTTCTTACGATCCGGGTCCTCTCCTGATCCTGTCAAATTTCCTCTGCCTCTCTAAAATTTTTAGCCTGAGTTTTTTCCTCTGCCTCGACGAAAAAATTTTTATACGTTTTTGACGTTTTGGGCCAAAAAGTTGCTGTCGCGTACCACGTGGATGTCGCGTGAAAGTCACGCACTCACGACGCGGCAGGCCCATGCCTACCATTACTACTGCTACCAGTAGTAGCAGTAGTAATGGTAGTACGAGTGCAACGCCCGATGTGCTGCTTGTTGAGGTCTGTATGTATGTAGGGGATACGTACTGCTACTACTACTATTGTACAAATATGAGGTCACGGAAAGCCGGTTCAGGTCTTACGCTTGCTGCTGTTGACGTGTCTGCCCCTGCCCACGCGGACTTGGTGGTGTTTCAGACCAGTAATGGCAAAGGGCGACATGTAGTTGTCGGCAGACCCCCCGCCGATCCAGGTGTTCAATACACGTTCGTTGTGTCTGCGGGTCCAGTCCTCCTGCTTGACGCTTTGTTCGTATTCCTTCTGGTCTTCTCTCAAGATCACGGAACCGTGGTGGTCCATCTTGGCGTGCTGGAACCCCTTGTTGCCGTATCGCTTCTGGGAGTTCTTGGACAGCGGGCTAGGCAGGGAATAGCGGTTGCCCCTGTTGTTCCACTGGAAGTTGGCCTTTAGATGCGGTGTCACTGTGCCTGTGGCGGAATCGACAGACACGGCACACCTGATCAAGGTACGCTCCCCACCGCAGGCGGGGCAGAAATGTTTTGGCTTGCCGTCCTTGGGCAAGGGCTCCATTATGAAGCATGCGTGGCATCTCAATCTGTAGTTTCTTAGTTTTTTGATTTTTAGACCAGACATGAAATTCATCAGGTTCAGATTCATTTGCAACGCAACGTTCTGGACGGCAAAATCACCAGTGGCCAGGGCAACCTTGTTTTGGGGCAAGTCTGGCGTGACGGTGGAGTCGCTGGAAACGGTGGTGGCAGAATCCCCTCCCGTGGTATCTTCCCCGCTGTCCTTGATCAGAGTTTCAGTTAAGTTGTCTGGGGTGATCCACTCCATATCATCATCCTCTGCATCTTCGCCTTGTGCTGGAGTGGCGGCGGATCCTTCTGCGGTTGTGGATTCCGGAGCTTGCGTGGCTGTTACGTCGTCCAAGGACTCTGCCTCGATCGGAGGTGCAGCCACTGCGGAGGCGTCCTCGACCTCTCTCTGTTCTCGTTTAGCCCTTTGTTTCTTACCACCTCTTCTTCTTGGCTTCTTCTTCTTCAAAGCACCTTCCTCAACCTGGGTGACAGCGGCAGGCTTCTCCTCTTCTTGCTGTTGCTCCTTCAAGTAATCCAAGCTCAACTCATCACCGGGCTTCTGTCTCAGTCTCCAGTCTCCATTATTCAATTTGTATTCCAGCTGATAAGTCAGCGCCAGAATATGAATATCATTGGCACTCAACACAGAGTAATCACCGGTTAATTTAGCAAACTTAGACACTCTGTCGATGCTGGCCTGATCCGGGTGCAGCAACTGCAACTGGCCCAACGACTGCCAAATTTCCAGGTTCTTCCTTGCGTTTTCATCTTTGATTTCATGGAATACTGTGGGTGTCGTGTAAAACTTGCGTGCATAATTCTGATAATGGGCGTATGATTGTGTGATCAGCGGGGTGGCATCTAAAACCAACGAATCTACAGACGGCGGCATCTTGTTGGGCTGTTGCTATCTCTTCTTGGCTGTCTAGCACCTCTCTTCTACTAATTCAACAGCAAAGAAGAGCTCATCGCAACTGTTAAAATTTTCCACTCCATCTCGAAACTAAGAAATTTCCATGTGATGGTAAGGATATAGACTTATAATATTAAAACAGAAGACGTACTCGACAAGGAATGCCCCATTTGTGAGCAGAGCGCTGAAGTTGAGTGCACACCATACCCACAGCAGCAGGGTTTTTATAATTTCAGGATGGATTACGACAACTTGGAACCTTTGACAAGCAACACTAGACCTTTGACGGACAGCATCCTGACCATTAGAATCATCAAGTCATTCCCTTACAGAAACGTGAAGAACATTGTGTTGCACGACTATGATTTGTTGAATAAGACGCCGAAGCAGCTGTTTGATGATGCTCTGCAACGTATTTCCACGGACGGCAGCTTAAGACCCTATAGAACTGTCAAATACGACACGTTGAAGATATACACGCATGCTCACGGATCTAAGACAATCAATTTGGTTATTAATTTCGATCATGATGCCGGTGATGAGTCTTGTTGGATTTTAGACTTGAATAATCCAGACAAGAAATTGCATCAATATGGGATCCAAAATGAAACTGAAATTTCACTGTTCAAGTGGGACGACTACGTTGAATTCAAGAAGAACCCAGAAGAAAAATGGTAACACATGGTGGCTCTTGTACAGCCGTAACCCTATGTATGTTGTACTTCGAGTTGTTTTTCACATATACGATCTATATTTGTTTTTTTCATGTATATCTCTTCTAAAGTAAAATTTTGATGTTTAAAAATTTCATTCTAAATCTGATAATAGGAATACGACAAAGGACGTAGAAGAGGAAGTAACTACGAGTGGTAGAGATAAACGTATTGGTACCTCCAGTTTATATTATTGTTAATAATTATTTGATAGATAGTTGCTTATTTTCCTTGCTACGGAGCCTTATTTTTTTTTGGTTGTTTATTTTTTGCTATTTTAAAGATTGAAATTATTAAGGAAAAAGAAAAAGATGCCACTTCCACCATCGAATTTGAATCAGAAGTCTAGTAGAGTCTATTCTATGGCCAGAGTTTATAAGGATGTGTGTGAGCAGAAACCTCAGGAGTACTGGGACTATGAACAAGGTGTAACGATTGAATGGGGGAAAATCTCTAATTACGAAATCATTACAAAGATAGGACGTGGTAAATATTCCGAAGTATTTAGTGGAGAATGTGTTTTAAATGATCAACTGTGTGTTATTAAAATTTTAAAGCCAGTTAAGATGAAAAAAATTTATAGAGAACTGAAAATATTAACTAACCTAAACGGTGGACCTAATGTCATTGGGTTGTTAGACATTGTTCAAGATCCTGCATCCAAGGTGCCAGCTTTGATCTTTGAGGAAGTGAAAAATGTTGATTTTAGAATATTATACCCAAAATTCACCTTGAGCGATATTCAGTATTATTTTACACAATTATTGATTGTATTGAATTACAGTCACTCCATGGGGATAATGCATCGTGATGTGAAACCACAAAATGTAATGATCGACCCGACACAACGTAAATTAAGACTAATCGATTGGGGGCTAGCAGAATTCTATCATCCCGGAGTAGATTATAATGTGCGTGTTGCTTCACGTTATCACAAGGGACCTGAGTTACTAGTTAATCTGAATCAATACGATTATATGTTAGATATGTGGTCTGTTGGGTGTATGTTAGCTGCCATTGTATTTAAAAAGGAACCATTCTTCAAGGGATCCTCGAATGCAGATCAGTTAGTTAAAATTGCATCTGTTTTGGGTACACGAGAACTAATGGAATATTTAAAGAAATATGGTTTAAAATTGCCAAGTGAGTATGATAACATAATGAAAAAATTCAATAGAAAGCCGTGGAGTAACTTTATTTCATCAGATAATAAATTAGCTGTTCCTGAGTTAGTTGATTTGATTGACCATTTGTTACGCTATGATCATCAAGATAGATTAACTGCACAGGAAGCAATGAATCATAAGTTCTTTAAAACAAATTATGACGATTAATAAACACTAAACACGTGCACGTGTATACATGATGAATGTATGTATAATTATATATAAATGTATTAAATGCGTGGTCATAGTTGGGGGGGGGGGGGGAGAAAGCGGAAGGTTATTATTATTATTATTATTATTATTATTAGGTATTGTATATATACATGCGTTCTAACCTTGTACCACTTTTAATGCAACTGTATATTCGTCCCACTTCCCTGTATTATCTATTTCTTTTACTAACACTTTTTCATTAAATCTTAGATGGCGGTATGTTTGGTTGTTATTATTATTTTTATTTTGGCCCGCAAAATATAAATTCAACTCGGCTTGACAGCATATTAAGTCGGGCCCGTATATTTCAGTAGTATCATTATCTTTTTGCCAATTGATATCCAATGGATTGATCTTTTTCCTGGCTTTGCTATCAATGCAGCCCCTCCTCCAAAGACAGTTGATCAATCTATTACAATACAAATCGTAATCTGCATCTGACATCGTATTTTGATTGGGTAAATTGATGAATTGATATTTATAAAATTTAATAATTATCGACCTTATTTTTTGAATTTCCACTGAGCTTTTAAAATTGTATCTGAAATATTCGATCCCACATGGATTCGGCTTTCTTAGATTATTAAATAACAATATTGTATCATCAACAACAATATTGTCGTCCCAACTATGCATATCGTCAGTATACACATACATCATACTGAAAGATGATGCCTACGGACATAAGCTTGTGATAGTCTCGAGATATAAACAAGCAAATATATATATATATATATATATATATGTTGGTGTATGCTAGATGGTAACTTTACACTTGCAACATTATAGCGAACACAAACGTACTGTATCCCCTAGAGATTGATAACTGCCTCCAAGATAAATCTTATATAATTCTCTCGTTGTTTCTCCAGTTCTCACCTCTCGTACCCATATGGGGAGGACCAAGAGAGGGGGATCTATAGAAGGTTTAGCCTTGTGTATCCCTGGTTTTCGAAGATATCACCCTTCTGCCTTGTTTCCTCTCCCTTGCTTCCTCTCCCTTGTTTTACCAAAACTTTTTAGCTTCTAGAGGATCTCAAGAGTCGGATAAAATCTTCCATTCGGTTTTACCTTCCAATCTGGGTTAACATTTTTCCTGAGACCAATCGGAAAAAAAATCACTGGCAGAGAATGGACGAAGGAACTCGAAAATATGATTAATCGGAAAAACAAAATGAAAATAAGAACTAAGGAATGCGGCTCTTTCCTCGCGGGAGACGTTCGAGAATACTATTTCTTTTCGTCCAGTGGCCAAACAGGAAATACGTGGAGTCATAACATAAGAAGCAACAAAAGAATTAGATAAGAGCTTCAAAGGCTTCAAAGGTAACCGAGATAAAAGGGATGAACCAGGGGGGGGGATGGAGGGGTAAGGACAGCAAGACAGTGACATTTCTAAGAGGAAGTTAACGAGTGGTGACAAAGTGACTAATAATAGTAGTGGTGGCAAATGGTTTGCCCGAACACCTCGTGCACAACGCGTGGACCCGGTTTTTTCATTTTTCATATCGGAAGTAGTGCTGCAACGTTCTCGAATAATAATACTAGTGTAATTTTATTCCAGAAGTACCAAGCAAAGTTCATGCTATAAACATCAGCGGTACGATGGCAATAAAAAGGAGAATGGATTAGTTTGACATTAACTGGCTTTCTGATTGTTTATTTGCGGTTGTTACCGTGAGAGCACGACAGTTCTATTCATGCTTCGTTATCGCTGTCGGGCATTACCTGTCAGTGCGCTACCCCTCACACCTTCTGCCAATTCTTCAGAGGCACATGGACATACTCCCTCAAATGCTGAAATCTACTCCCCTTTTCTGGTACTTCAATTGCCGACGTTGATTTATATCTTGCGTAAAACCTAAATAAATAAACATCAATAATGGGAGCTCAGCTGTGAACAATAACCGCTCATGGAATGTGTTGATGTTAGAAACATGCGATCGTCAAGTATAGGGGTAATATTCTAGCGATACGACCTATTTCTAAGCTGGTATAGCGTTTGTTTAACGAAACTTAGACGATTACACTTTGAGTTGTCCCTATTTCCAATCACTATTAGATTATGAAACCTGGATTCTTGTGACTGCGACATCCGTACATCGTACTTTGGCTGTGTTTTTTTCTCTTTCCTTTTAGACTTTTTCATCAACAACTGTCGAGGACCGACGCACGAGAAAACGGCCGTGACAATTTTCAGATAGATGAAAAAAAAATGAATAATAATAATACAGTAAAATCTATCTCATCTGCTTTTGAAAATTTCAATATTTTCGTGTTATATAACGTTCCTCATCTTACGGTGCTTTGGTTTACTCCTCGCCACTTAATTCTTAGCAATTGTTGTGTTGTTTTAGTATCTTGTATCTTCCACTAATACCCCCAGGTGAATCAAACAACTGGAAATTATTAAGTAATGTCTCATAGAAAATTCGAAGCACCACGTCACGGTCATTTAGGTTTCTTACCAAGAAAGAGAGCTGCCTCCGTCAGAGGTAGAGTTAAGGCTTTCCCAAAGGATGACAGATCCAAGCCAGTCGCTTTAACCTCGTTCTTAGGTTACAAGGCTGGTATGTCCACCATTGTTAGAGACTTAGACAGACCAGGTTCCAAATTCCACAAGCGTGAAATTGTTGAAGCTGTTTCTGTTGTCGACACTCCACCAGTTGTCGTTGTCGGTGTTGTCGGTTACGTTGAGACCCCAAGAGGTTTAAGATCCTTGACTACCGTTTGGGCTGAACACTTGTCTGACGAAGTCAAGAGAAGATTCTACAAGAACTGGTACAAGTCCAAGAAGAAGGCTTTCACCAAGTATTCTGGTAAGTACGCTTCCAACGGTTCCGCAATCGAAACTGAATTGGCCAGAATTAAGAAGTACGCTTCTTGTGTCAGAGTTTTGGTTCACACTCAAATCAGAAAGACCCCATTGACTCAAAAGAAGGCTCACTTAGCTGAAATTCAATTGAACGGTGGTTCTATTGAAGATAAGGTCAACTGGGCTCGTGAACATTTCGAAAAGACTGTCTCTGTCGACTCTGTCTTTGAACAAAACGAAATGATCGACGTCGTCGCTGTCACCAAGGGTCACGGTTTCGAAGGTGTTACCCACAGATGGGGTACCAAGAAATTACCAAGAAAGACCCATAGAGGTTTGAGAAAGGTTGCTTGTATTGGTGCATGGCATCCAAACCATGTGATGTTCACCGTTGCCAGAGCTGGTCAAAACGGTTACCACCACAGAACCTCCATCAACCACAAGATCTACAGAATCGGTAAGGGTGACGATGACTCTAACGCTTCCACCTCTTTCGACAGAACCAAGAAGACCATTACCCCAATGGGTGGTTTCGTCCACTACGGTGCTGTCAACAATGACTACGTCATGGTTAAGGGTTCTATCCCAGGTACCAGAAAGAGAGTTGTTACTTTAAGAAAATCCTTATACACTAACACCTCCAGAAAGGCCTTGGAAGAAGTTACCTTGAAATGGATTGACACTGCTTCCAAGTTCGGTAAGGGTAGATTCCAAACCCCTGCTGAAAAGCATGCTTTTATGGGTACCTTGAAGAAAGATTTATAAATTAGCTTATAGTATTTATATAAATATCTTTGCAGTAAACAAATTTATAATCATTCTTTGAAATTCATGTGTCATGTAAACTACTGGGACTTACGTAAGTTTTAAAATTTTTTGCTATTCTCGAGAAAAAGGGGGGAATTTCCCATTTTATAACACACCTCGAAGGGTAAAACTGAAAAAATTCAATCGACGTCAAAATTATAGATATATATATAAAGAGAGACAGAGAGGTGGAGAGTAGCAGTCAATAAAGTTATTTTTCTGTTCTTGTGTAGTTTTTAGATCTGTTCCAAACGTAGAAAGCTTTAGATAATCTATTATTTAGATCAATTGCAAAGTATACATACATAAAGATGTCAAAACAGTGGGCTGATAGCAAAGACGGTGCTTTTAAGAGACAAGTCTCCTCATTTAGAGAATTCGTCTCCCCATCGCATCCAGTTTACAAGCCAGCCAGTGGCAGATATTGGCTGTATGTCAGTTTGGCTTGTCCTTGGGCTCATAGAACGTTGATTACAAGAGCTTTGAAGGGCTTGACCTCTGTTATCGGTGTCAGCGTTGTTCACTGGCATTTGGATGAAAAGGGATGGAGATTCGTGGAAGGCTCTAAAGATGAAGTTTCCAGCAAGGCATTTGAATATGCAGGTGGTATTAAGGTTAAGGGCACGTCCAGTGAGGTTGGTAACTTGCCAAATGATTCCAATAGATTGTTGGTCGATGGTACATTGGATCAAAGGAATGGTTTCAAGAGATTAAGTGAGTTATATTACAAGAGTAACCCAGATTATTCTGCCAGATTCACTGTTCCCGTCCTATGGGATACTGAAACTCAAACCATCGTCAACAACGAGAGTGCTGAAATCATTAGAATGTTGGATAGTGATGTTTTCGATCAATTCAGAGATCAATCCATTCCAAAGATTGATTTGGTCCCAAAGGATTTAGTTAAGGAAATTGACGAATTCAATTCTTGGGTTTATGATAACATCAACAACGGTGTTTACAAGTCTGGATTTGCAGAAAGTGGTGCGGTCTATGAAAAGGAAGTCACCAACGTCTTTGCTCATTTGGATAGATTGGAAAAGGTCTTAAAGGAAAGATATGCTGTTTTGGAAAAGAAACACGGTGCAGGCAACAAAGACAAAATCTTAAAGGAATACTTTACCTTGGCTGACCATATCACAGAAGCAGATGTGAGATTATACACTACAATTATTAGATTCGACCCAGTCTACGTTCAACATTTCAAGTGTAATTTTACCACCATTAGGGATGGTTATCATTACATTGATTTATGGTTAAGAAACATATACTGGAACTATCCGGCCTTCAAGGAAACAACTGACTTCGACCATATTAAATTACATTACACTCGTTCTCACACGAGAATTAATCCATTGGGGTTGACACCATTGGGTCCAAAGCCTGATATCCGTCCTTTATAGTAAAATGAGAGCAAGTTTCCCCTGTAGTTTGTTTAAAAATTAATTATTATTACCTCTAAATATGTATATCTGGATATATTAATAATAATACCATTTTACCGGTGTCAACATATCTGTCGACATTACAAACCTAACGCGTTGGGCCGAGGATGGTGGTTGTACAGCTATTTTGTTGCTACGCCTTATGTAATCCTCCTAAACTTACCTCAGCAATTACCGCTTTAGGCAATCATTAAGTGGCTAACGCGTGTGCGGGAAGGCTGCTATGCCTCAAAGAGGAAAAAATGGTGGTTCAAATCTAATGAGGTTCTCGAGATCATAAGTCAAAATTATCTCGAAGAATTTTGATAAAAGTTATTTAAATAGTTGGAATACGTCCTCCAGAAGTTGTGGTATACTTTTGCTCCTTTGGACTTCAATCTTTGGTTCGCTCTGATATAAATAGAAGTTACAGGATAAAGGAAATTCAATTCACTATTTTGGTTTTGTTTTTGGAAGGTAAATAATTGAGATAATAGGAGTAACTAACACTAACGAAGCAACAAAAAGTCTTAATTTGCCAGATAAAGTAGAAGAATTATCAAAAATCGAATAAAAACAAAAATAAAGAAAATAAAGAAAATAAAAACGTCAGTTGCTATAGCTTTTCATGTTAGTTAGTAGATCACTTCAACCTAATTTAACTGCTACCACAAGACGGTCCAGTCTTTATACCTTGTTGGATCACGTCTCGACTGAATCTACTGCTGACTCTGGTGATAATTCCTCTGTTGACATTATTCACACTGCTGTAACTACATCTGAAGATATTAAATTCAATACGCCAACTTATTCTACACCTCAGAATATGAATTTTCAAGGTAGTGCTCTTAACACGTCTGCTAATAGTAGTACTAATAATAATCCTAACAGTTCCATTGAATATGGCAGTTCGATTAACAGTTCAACACCTGCTTCTAATGGAAGTATCTTCTCTAATAAGAGAAGATCTTTGCAAAATTCTCCAGAATATAACCATCATACCAATAATTCTTCATTTTCAGCTGGTATGAATAAGAAGAATCCCCATGAAGATCATTTGCAATCTTTACTGAACTTTAAATTTTCTTTAGATATTGGTAGTAATGGTAGAGCAAGTATAATTCCATTGAATAATAGCAAAAATGAGAATAATAATAATAACATGGATGGCTCAAACATAAAGGGTGATGGTAAAGAAAACGATCCAACAATTTTGAACTCTCCTTCTGGCTGTGGGAATGAGACAAGAGGCACTCCAAAACAAGTATCTGAAAGAAATAGAGTTTTGGACCTATTAAGACAGATGAGAAGTAAAAATAAAAGATTAACTCGTGGAGTTAATAAAATAAACAAACCATCAAATAGCAATGGGGTCTCTGCTTCGACGAAAAGTTCGCCTACTATATTAAAGGATAAGAAGACTGAAAGTCCTATTAAGAAGTTGAAAAATACTAATGTAGATTCCAGTAATGATTCTTCATTGGCCTTACCGCCAATTGTTGTCAGTAACTCTCCAGCTGCACCATCGACCCCACGTTCTGGGTTTCAATTGCTGAAGACAGGGTTGACTCCAAATTTTGGTATTGATTCTGTATTGTTAGATGGTCCTTCTCCAAAACTGGTTTTTTCTAATAATAACAAAGATCTTCATAGAGATACGAAGTATGTGTCTCAGAGTCCACAGTACCAACAGCTGGCACTCTCTCCCAAATATAAATCTCCTTTCAAAAATATATTTAATGATAAAAATATGGGTGTAAAAAACATGACGACCATTGACTCCATGTTCTTGCAGGACGAGATGGATGGAAATTGGTCAGATATAAATCATAATAATCTATTGAGTCCATCCAGAGGAAGAGTATCTGTATCGGTGAACCATCAAGTGATGTGGAATAGTCCGAATGGATTTAATGATGTGACCCTTCAAGATGGACATCAAACGATTGCACCTCCAATGGCACAGATTACGAATAACGTTGGTAATTATCAGAAGGAAGGAGCTACTCCATTGCCACATATTGGTCAATTGCCATTGGAAAATTACAAAAACATAAGTTCTGTTCCATCAACTCCGGAAGTTGCTCACCAACATTTAACAAGTCATGTGGAAAATACTCCATTGATGCAATTAACACTAAATGGACAATTGATGTATTCAAAATCACCGGCTGGTAACATGATGGCATTGAATGATTGTTATGAGGAAAAACCAAGTGTTTTTTCACAAAGTCAGGATTCGGACGATGCTAAATCAGCCTTGAAAAAGTTATTGGAAGATTAAGTAAAAATGGGAAGACTAATTAAATAAGTAATTAACAGGAAAGGGTAATTAGGAAGTTATCTCTATTTCAGTAGGATATATTTTGATATTAAAGTTATAGTTCTTTTTGTATTAGGTAAATTAAAATAAAATAACACGGATTGAAGAGTTTCTGTGTAAGTCACCAAAACGAGTAGATCTTCATAATGTTTCTAACTAGTGCCAGTAAACGTTGTTTCTGAAAGAGAACATTGCAATATACACGTGTGTGAAACGGGAAGAGACGTAGCTGTTACACTTTAAGGCATCAAGATCTTCAGTAAGTTTATATATTTCCAGGAAATTTAATTGAATCTATAAACAATAAGAATATTATGGATGCACTTAGCATTCTTGTTCTAATGACCCTATTAAGAAAGTTAAACTGCAATTGAGATCTAGTTGAACATGTGTTACTTGTGTCATGAAGAATTTCCAAGCTCATTGTAGGAAATAATATTTATTAGGAGAGTTCAGAATGAATCTGAAGAGTTTATTATTCCTGTTTATGGAAAATGTCCTTAAAAAGGACATTCTTTTATTTCGATGTTGTTTCATAGGAACAAGTTTTCTAACTAACATTTAAATAAGCACGGCAAAAAGAATCAAGAAGCAATATATCGTATCTAATGTTGATGAAATCCCTAGGGACTGTACATATAACCTGTAATAGCTGTTGTTTTCTTTGAAATGTGCTTGTTTTTATATTTTGGTGACAGAGTGTTACTTTCCTTGGTATCAGAAATATCTGGCAAATTTGTTACGGGAAGTAACAATTCAACAACTGAAACAGATGAATTTTTGTACACCCTGGAGTTACTAAAATTACTACCGGAAAATGCATTGCATCCAGATATTATATTAGAAATTCTACAAAAAAATTACTAAGAAGTACGAAGTTAAATAACAAGACCCACTTATTTATTTTTATCAGATTTGATTTTCTCATTATCAAGAACTTCAATCTCTTCAGTTTTCCGTTCTTCTTCGAATATTTTGTTCAACACTGGCATGATCTGTTGTTGTTCACCTAGTTTCTCGTAATTGACTATCATACCATCAAATGCAAAACAATATTCTTCAGCGTCTATTTTAATATTATTGTTTGTTTGAGGTGCTCTTGGGTATCTCTGTGAAAAATGGGTCAGAATGACTTTCCTTGCTTTCATATCATTGGAAACAGTGATTGCTTCATTAATTGTACAATGTCTCTTTTTCACAGCATCTTCATATAAATCATTGTCTAATGTTGCCTCATGTATAAGCAAGTCAGAACCGAGACCTATACCTTTCGCAAATTTTTCATAATTAGGTCTTGTATCACCAGAATAGGACATTTTAAATAGCTTCTTTGAAGATGAACTCATGTGAAATGATATGGCGTTAGAATAGGCCCAGTTACAATGTTTAGCTCTACAGGTTTGGAATAAATAAATATTCAAATCTCTATACATTTGGTTTATTGTTTCTAAGTCTCTTCTGGCGGATTTATTATTGAATCCTAACTTTCTCTTTTTAACTGAAGATTCCACTACCTCATTATACTCTTGGTATCTCACTGGAGATGTTTCCTTTCTCAAATATGGCTCATTGATAAGATGTTCACAGCTAATGTATCTTAACTTGTTTAAAAGTTCTTGATTATTTTCTATTGGGAACCAATCGTGAAGGAATTTATTATATTGCCATGGCGTTACAATATAAAGAATAGCCTCTGGGTTGGTTTGATTCATTTTATACCATTCTTTTATTAAACTAATTATCCCAAGATGATGATCAGCATGTAAATGACTTAAATAAATCATTCTTAAATCTTGGAATATTTCTTTTACGACTAAATCTGAAAACAATCTTTTCATTGAACCTAATGTATTTTCACCTGCATCTAATAATATACATCTTTGATCAACGATCCCGTTGGAGTTCTTATACGGCACTTTGATTAATGTAGAAATGACATTTCTGTATTTTGATGGCAAAGCACTTCCCGTACCTAAAGTAACAATCTCAACTTGTTCTTTTTTTTCTGTAGAGGTATTAAAGTGATTGATATTTAGTTGTTGTTCTATCAGTCTTCCATATGACACTGTAGGTAAATTCAAAGGTTCAATGAATCTGGAATATACCTTACCCCAAGGCGAATTATTGAATTGCATGTCAGTTACTTTTAAAGTCGGCATCGAATCACCTTTATTAAATGTTTCTAATGTTAAATCGTTGTTTTTTGCAAAAATATGAACTTTCGAACAATCTAATTTTGAGCATAATTTACTCTCTTGATGACGAATCATTGATGTTCCAGGTGGTATGTATTTATTAAAGCATTCATAAAAATCTTTTGATAATAATTGATCAGTAATAGGAATATTATAATTTTCTAATTGTAATGACTTCAATTTCATCATGACAACTGACGAGCCTCCAAATACAATCGAGTTTGGGGACACTAATGGATGAGATACAAAATGTTGAATATGATCTTTATCAAAAATGTTCATCAATCTCATTAATTCGTCAGTAATGGTAACATTTTCGTCAAGAAAATAATATACGACTCCTAATTCATCACAGTTATAGTTATTTTGGAATCTTGAGATCATAGATGGTAAAAAGTCATTGGAAGGGATATCTAATACTAAAATTTTTGGAAAATGACGTTCTTTAGCCAAGACTTGTTCTGAGGTGACTATAGTTCCGTCTTCTAAAGTTAGAGTTTCTCCCTTAGTCAATTTGGCAAAAGATGGACCCTTTGGTACTCCTAATCTTATTGCCTCAGCTACATTAAACTTCCCCCTTAGAGAGTTACAAGTGATCTCATAACACGATGTCATAGTACACTCGCTGGTTACATCTGGCAAATTCACGTTCAAGTGTGGATCCATAGTTGGGTCATATTTTGAAGTTGGGGAGTGTTTAGGGAACATCTTTGAAACAACTCTTTCTAAGATGGAAACACCCTCAATTTCCTTCGTATCATGTGTGGAAGGAGGATAAGTAATGACTATAGATTTAACGGAAATCATATTATCCTTAAAAATTTCATCATTTTTTAAATCTTTAACTTGCAAATGAATGCCAAATCTAAACACGAAATATCTCCATGTAGAGACGATATAGTTCAACAATTTGTTCGAACCATAAAACAGATTCAATTTATCCTTCCCTTGATCTGCAATAGTCAAAATCAACCCCGGTAGTCCACCAACACCTTCCCAATCCAAAGAACCAGTTAAAAATATATTTTCTAATTTGGAACATCTAATTTTGTTTTCAGTCAATGTTCTCTGAGTCCCCTCGCAAATCTTCCCAAAGAAATATTTCTCACCTGAGTTGCATTGCAACATTAACAAAGAAGTTTTTGTGTCCAGAGTTGGGTGTGTAATTGGAATCAAGTTAATCATACTGCTGCTATTTTCGTTCCTCCTCTTCTTCTTCTTCGTTTGTAGGACACTATAATGTCTAAAAGTCCATGAATAAACACAACTGGATAAATATATACAAGATGGCAACCCAATAGTAACGTTAAACTGGCCGCTCTTTCTTCTGATATAAAATGACAACAACGTGGCTCTGGTAGATTGTGACAACAGCTGAGAATCCTTGCGTGTAGACTCTTGGAGTAAATCGATTGCGACTATTGAAGTTGATTTCGATGTTGATTGACTTTGTCCAGTTTCGAAAAATTTCTAAGAAAAGAGAAATTTGCTTCGCGATGAGCTATTCGAACCCTCTTTAGACCAATAATACTCCCACAGTGCCAGGGAATACACAGAAGAAGAGGGAAAAAAAATTCTATCCACCCCCAAGTCCGGTCTACTGGGACTAAAAATCCAGTCTCCAGTATATTCCATCCATAATACAGCTAATCCTCTTTATTCCAGCCTTATATTAAAAGAGCCTCTCTAAGGCTTTATCATGATAATTTTTTTGACTCTTGTTAATTTGAAAATAATAGCCAATTTTCTAATAATAACGTATAAAAAGGAGGAGCTCAGACTGAGTTTCTGTCGTGTAGTCCTCTCTCCTTTGTACAAGAGCTGCTAATGTCAGTAGATCATCCATCACCAATGTCAGTGGAAAGACCAGGCCGTACTATTTTAGCTTCAAAGATTTCAGAAACGTATGTCCAAGAAATAAGGGATAAGTTGGACGAAATCAAAGAACTAAGAAAAACCGCTGAAGGCCCGCTATTGGTGGGTTTTTTGGCTAATGATGATCCAGCATCTGAAAAATACGCACAATGGACCCAAAAGACCAGCGAGTCGTTGGGTTTCCGCTACGAGTTACGTAAGATCGAGGATAAAGATTTCTTAGAAGAGGCTATCATTCAAGCAAATAGAGATGCTAAAGTGGACGGTATTATGATATATTTTCCAGTTTTTGGCAATGCCCAGGATCAATATTTGCAGCAAGTTGTCGCTAAAGGTAAAGACGTGGAAGGTTTGAATCATTTATATTATCAGAATATGTATCACAATATTCGATACTTGGACGAGGCCAAGACATTAAAGTCTATTTTACCATGTACTCCATTGGCCATTATAAAGATTTTGGAGTACCTGAAGATTTATAACGATATCCTGCCCCAGGGAAATCGGTTGTACGGTAAGAAGTGTGTTGTGATAAATAGATCAGAAATCGTTGGGAGACCGTTGGCAGCCTTATTAGCGAACGATGGTGCTATCGTATATTCTGTGGACATTAACAATGTACAGAAGTTTACTCGTGGAGAGGGTCTGAAGTTTACTAAGCATCATGTGGAAGATTTGGGTGATTTAAATGATGGCATATTAAGAGAGTGCTGTAATGAAGCCGACATAGTCATTACAGGAGTACCCTCTGAGAGTTATAAATTCCCCACAGAGTACATCAAAGATGGTGCTATTTGTATCAATTTCTCATCTTTTAAGAATTTCGATGATTCAGTTAAAGACAAGGCCTCGTTGTATGTTCCTATGACGGGTAAAGTCACCATTTCGATGCTGTTAAGAAACATGTTAAGACTAGTGGAAAACAACGAGAAGCTGAAGAGACAATGAAGTGCATTTTTCGTGAAAGAACGGCGTTCTGATATCATTGAGATAAATCTGTGTCCCGATATATAAAAATGTATACATAGATATAATAAATAACTTTAGTAGGTTTAAAGCAAAACATAAAAGAAGGAACACAGGGTGGGTCAACACAATTCAATAGAGGGAGCTGGTCATAATAGTGGTTGTGGGTCTAGTGGCAGTAGTAGTAGTAGTAGTGGCAGTGGCACTAGCCGATGCTTGTTTCAATCACATGGACACTTTTATGGTAATTGGGATTCTATAAAAATCCAAAAAATTTTTGACGAAAATGAATAACAACAGATGTGGAAATCCTTTAAACACTTGAAGAATGCTTCAAAAAGGCACAGTTCGTGAAGTGTTTATTGTCTAACAGTTATACACACAGTCAATTAGGATCCTGGCACTTTGTTGGTTGTCTTAATATCTTTTGGCCCTCTTTTTGTGTGTTTTAAGTTGGACATTTATCTCAAGAACATACTAAATATCACAATGTCTGACCCTGTGGTAAAACCATTTTTTCAATTGAAAAAGGACCTCTTGGTGAGTATATCACCAAAAGATGGAGAAACTGATGTCTCAATGGAGGAATTGTTTTTGGATCAGGAGTACATACCGAGAACCTTACATAAGGACTCCTCGAATGACAATAATAAGATGAATAATTTTACTAATTATAAACTACTTACAGAAAATGACACCTTTAGTGTGAAACGATACAACATACCAGACCTAACCTCCGGTAATTCACTCCCAATAAATGGCGAACTTTCCACGAAATTATCCTTAGCCATGATCAATGATTTGAAGACCTTATTTATTTGGAATTTTGCGTCGTATCAATCCCAAATTTATAAGATTCCACTATCAGATGATGAGAACAATATAATAACATCGTCCAATTCTGTATTAATCTGGCCATCTGCGAAGGATGACTCCATATCTACTCCCAACTTTCTATCTTCCATGGTAAATGAAATTACTGCAGGTGTTTGTATTATTCTTAATAACGAAAAAATGATTTATTATGAAAATCTAAACTCTGTTAACAATTTATCCTCTCAATTGTCTAGAAATTTGGCTCATTCACTGGATTTGAATTTATATGATAACGAATCGGTAGAACTAATTATGAATTGCGAACCTGCTGGTTTAGTTATGTCAACATCTCAAGGCAGATTGAGTTTTATATCGATTAGAGATTCAATGGGAAACCCAAATCTAAAGTTAAACAAAATGTTATTAAAACCAAACAATGGCTTTATCCGTCGTTTGATTTCTTCTTCAATGGGATCTACAATTTCATTAAAGAAGGGACCTGTAATGGGAAGGGGTGGAAGAATATTATACGTAACTACCAGCTCGGGTGAATTTATTAAATGGCATCTTTCTTCTGCCAATTCAAACTCTACTATTTTACTGAAAATTAACTTATTTGGCCAGATTTTAGATTCCTTGCGTGATCTATATCCTTTTGCTGAAGGATCATTGAAAATCTTATCGTCACATCCAATGAATAATAAGTTTGACTCACCTCAAATTGTTTTGTCATCAATTTCAAACGATTCAGATACGTATTATATTCTTTCAACAATTATTTTAGACTATGAGGATAAATCAGCTTCAATCTTTTCCACCTATAGATTAAACACATTCTCTTCCTCATGTGATACACCACCACAATTATTTATACCTAACGAAGAAGACGATGACGATAAAGATCCTTCCTCTGTTATTAACATCTTCATCAAGTTTCCACATACGGTTGTATTAACAAGAGTAAGCTCGCAATTAGACTCCAGTTATGTGCTGAAGAGGAAATGGGAAGATATAATTAGTTTTAGGAATGATGTTAAAATACTCGGTTCTGGCACTGATAAAAATTCTCTATATTTGCTTGATCAGAAACTAGGTGTAATCCAGATTGAATTATACGACAAGGGTAATTCAAATTTATCCTCAACTTTTGTTAAATCCCATCTAGATCAAGCCATTTATTTTTCTAAAATCCAATCTAATCCGATTGAATTCAATTTACCTGACGGAATATTTATAGAAAATGAAGAGATTGAAAATGATGTATTGGAATCTGCTGCTGAAATTTTCGAAAACAA
Organism: Cylindricascospora bacillispora; assembly: GCA_030573655.1. NCBI lineage: Eukaryota > Fungi > Ascomycota > Saccharomycetes > Saccharomycetales > Saccharomycetaceae > Cylindricascospora > Cylindricascospora bacillispora. Next base: position 95,111 of record JAJMDR010000016.1, on the reverse strand, counting down.
AGGAAAATATATCCCACCAAAGCTAAATTCATACGAACAACATTTAAATTTAAGAATTGAATTTTTTAATAATTTATTTACGTTCATTAGTGCTAATTTTAATTATAACATTTCTCCACAGATTAAACTAAGATTAATCGAACAATATGAAACAATGAAATGTGCACAACAGTTCATTATTTTATCAAAACGCTTACCTCAAGACTTCCTGGATATTATAAATAATTTACTAATGGACGTGCAGGATATTAAAAACACCACAGATCCCATGGAGTCATTGATTGTTGGCAGATTAAATGAGTTTCCAAATATTTTCGTTTCTTTTTTGAAAGAAATCAATGTAAAGTTAGCGCTATCAAAGTTACCATCAGTTAAATCTGAAATTGTAAACTTAATTATTGATTGTTTTGAAAATTCAATACTGGAGGACGGTGAGAATTTGTTACGTTACGGAAAATTGGATTTAGATGTTTTAGAGATTGGCAGCGAACTACCCTGGTTTATTAATTACGATGTCTTGGACTCAATTAATCAAGTATTTTTTGATTATAAATTCTCTTTAACAGACAACATAGATCAAAGCCAAAAGGAACAATTTTTATCTTTGGGGAAAATCATGTATTATTTATTTTCCCAAGTTACATTATACATCCAAAGATACCCAGAAAGTAAATCGAACTTCGAGAATCTCATAACTTTATTTAATAACAATCATTTAAGCTGGAACCAATTCTTTTGCGAGCTTGGTCTTCATGAAGACTGTTTGCAATTCACCGAATTTTATAAAGATTTTGAAGCTGTGGTAGAAATTCTAGAAACGTTGGACAAGGATATTTCTACGCCAATATATATTAACTACTTGGAGAAGTTCAGTACCACGTTTGCATTTCCATTATATGAACATTATATTAGAGAAAAGAAGCTCTATGACATGTTCTATAGATTTCCACAATTTAATAGTTTCCTTCTACAATTTTTCCACGAGAATCAATCTCATAAAGATATTGAATGGATTCAACAAATCTTGAACTCTGAATATAAAGAATCATCACGTACTCTATGTGATATATCCTTAGACAATAAATATACGGATAAAAATACGGATACTATCCAATTACATTTAAATATTGCAAAACTATGTGCATTAGTAGACATGAACCCGTATGAGAACAATGATCCCCAATCATTAGAAAGATTAACCAAGTTACAACAACATTTAGATTTATTAGATGGACAAATGGACTTATATGAAAAAGTAAGAGGTTCTCCAGGAAACTTGATACATGTATCCAACCTATTCGAGAGTTCGCACATGAATTTCATTTTTGCCAAAATTAAACAAAGGTTAATTAAACATGAAACCATCCCATTTGAGAATGTTATTGATACATATACGGTATTAGACAAATGCGAATGTTTTTACAATGCTTTGAAATTAATATCGATCGATCGAGACTCCGTTCCGTATGAAACGAAGAAGATTTTAATATCAACGATTTGGAGAAGATTAGTTTTACTAGATTCCTGGGAGGAAACTGATAATGATACAAACAAAGCCCTATACAAAGTATTTTTAGATTTCTTTAAAGATGGATTGTATAATTCAGGTCTTCCATTACCCACATATGAATTGATTTCAAGCAGATCCTTAATAAACATATCATATCTACAGCATGTTTATGGATCCTTGACTGATGATATATCAAAAATTGAAGAGGTCTATTCCAAGGAGTTTGATTTGATTGAAAAATTAGGCCCTGAGTTTGACATGCGTATCAAGACTTTACTTGGCTCGGCTAACACATCAACCGGTAACCAAACCACTATCAATTACGAAAACAATAGGTTTGAACACTAAACTTAGTATTTTTATAACACTATTTTTTATACCACATATGCATAATATCATATTTTCTATTTAATATTTTTATTTTTATTTTTGAACAGGTTAATGAATTAGTTCCTTATAGTACAAAATGAATATTTTTTCTCTTCTATAGCAACTTCATTTATCTCGTTGAACATTAAGTCTAGTCAATGGCACAGGTAATGGCGGAGCTTGCTCTTCGGCTTTATCACCCTCTGTATTAGAATTACTGTCTAGTTCCATATCGTTAACACCGGCCCCACTCTCTTTATCTTTAGGTTTCCACATCCCCACCTCATAGTCGGTGTCGGTATATTTCAATAGTCCCAGGCTCGCCTGGGATATAGACCTGAGTATCGAATCCCAGTTCTTCATTACATCAGATACCGCGTCTGCATTTTGGTTCATCTGCTGCACTTGAACGCTCAAGCCATCTAGCTCAGCTTTCATCTTGTCTGTTAATAGTGTGATTCGTTTTAACGCTTCCAGTTCATCTTGCTTCATCTGTACTAAAGTCTCACGACGCTCCATATTTACAGTATTCCTGATATATAGACAATGTACACGTAATCCGTAAAGCACTTAGCACCGACTCTACGGACTTGTCTTCACTTGGTCTTGAGTCCTTGTTGTTCACAGGGACTTATTATTCCAGTTTAAATAATTCTTGAATACTTAAGTTAGACATGATCACATGATAAAAATACTCATGCATTACCAGCGAGATACTACACATCCACATATAGAGATATAGATATATATGAATGCATCTATCGAGTCGACTGTAGGCGTTTATGCAGGTGCACTGTCTCAGACCAATGCTGCCGTGGCAATTGTTCTACCATCTTTACGCAGAACGACCTTACCAATACGTTTATTTTCTTCGAATGTTAGCATGGGCAACCATCTCTTCCTCTCGGCGACTTCAACTTCTATCAAAGCGGCTTGGTTGGATCCCAAATGTCTTATACGTTTCTTGATCTGTACTGTTGGGTCGTGCTTGTCTACCAAGGAAATCAACTTTGTAACTTTGACGGGCTGTTCACTGACACCTCTGAATAGCATTAAGGCAGTACCTGGCAGTAATGGTCTATCCATTTGGAACGTTAGTAGTTGTAATTTTAGTTTTTTGGCTGCTTTCACTTCAAAACCAACAGACGCTGCTATATCACCCTCCTGGATGTCGTCCGGGAAGGCGTTACGCAATCTTATGGTGACAAAATCACCCTTGATCGCAATGGGCGAGATGGCTTCATCCCTCCCTTTGGTGATCCTATCTACAAGACAACTTTGTTCAGATGGATATATGGTAATTGTTTCTCCAGGCTGGATACAGCCAGATTCAACTTTACCCGAGATAAGGGCTTCGCCATTCTTATTTGTTCCAGTAGATTCTAACAGGGAAAATAAAAATGGTTGGTTCTCAATCTCAGTCATAGAAACTTTACCAATATCATTTGATATTTGGTTTAATATTTCCACGAGACTAGGGCCCTCGTACCAATTTTGAACTGGCGGATATGGTATTTTATTAACACCTTCACCAGAGAATCCACTACATGGTACCCATGAGATTTGCTTATCGTGAAAGCCAATATCTTGGAAAAATTTACCCAAATTATTTCTGATCTCATCATATCTATTTTGGTCCCAATTGACCGAGTCCATTTTATTCATAGCAACGACTAATCTCTTGATATTTAAACTTCTTGCCAAAATAGAATGTTCTTTAGTTTGACCATCTAAATTAAATCCCGATTCAAATGCATCAGTACCACAGTCAATAGTTAATATAGCAATATCTGCTTGTGATACACCTGCAATTGCATTTGGAACAAAATCTCTGTGACCTGGTGCATCCACAATCGTAAAAGAGCCAGAGTCGGTATCAAAATCGCTGGTACAAATAGAAACAGTGACACCACGTTCTCTCTCCTCTGAAGTTTGGTCCATAACCCAAGCTAAATGGAAAGAACCTTTACCGATTCTTTCGCTTTCCTTCTTTAACTTTCGAATGTGAGTATTATCTACAGCACCTATGTCATACAACAATCTCCCCATTAACGTGGACTTCCCCGCATCAACATGTCCCAAAACAACAAAACTTAAGTGCGGTTTAGTATTGGCCACATATACTGGAATATCAATGCGATTTCTTGGTTTTGTTGCTGTCACTGCCTTCTTGTATACTCGCAAAACATCTTCCTCTTCATTCTTTGTGTCGCGCTCATTTATCTCATCCTCAAAGTCCACCAGAATATCTTCGTTAGATGATAATTTCAGAGCAGCTGTAGTTTCAGCTAGTTTATTCACCGTAGGTTCAGCCTTCGGAGTCGGTTTGGCTTGTGGTAGTAGTGTCTTCTTGACTTTCTTCTTCTTCAATGACCTTTTCAAGTCAGTCAAAGCAGCATCTAATTCAAATTCGAAATCAAATATGGCCAACTTTACCATTAAGTTATCCCAGCCTTCATAATCAGCCAATTCTTTCTTAGCCTGAGGGAACAGAGATGCCATTAATTCATATTCTTCATCATTCAAATAATCATCAAATTCTTCTTCATCTTGGAAGTCCAGACCATCATCTCCCATATGATCATTGCTGTAATCAACTGTATCATCTTCATCAAATTCTGGCATCGTGATAACAGTTAGTTTTGTCTATCTATCGTCTTAATGGTGTGTATCCTTCAACTACTGTTTGTTTTTAAAACTTTTGAAGAGGATTACTAATTCGCTTTATGATTGATTGATTATGAACGATACTAAAAGATGAAATTATATATATACATGAGTGTAGAAAAAAGTAGGTAAAGAATTTACATATAAACAAGATAAATGGTATATCAACGTGGTTATGCTCGATACCATAGAGCTTTTCTTTTTTTTCTATCATTTCTAGCGTCCAGGCGACGATGATTCCATTGGCTTTTAATCACCTCTAATCTCTCCTGCATTTGTTGTTTCCTGTCCTTCGTAGTGCTGGCCACAGTGGAAATAAACAGTGGGGATACGTTGTACATCAATGCTAATTTCTTTCTGGTATATGTATCAGGATCTTTTGTCCTCAAATCGATAATTTCTTGTATTTGTTCGGGCTTCAAATGGTAAGTCTTACCCTCAATTGTAGATTTGCTGACCAATACAGGTGGGGATCTGCTGCTTTTCTTACTATTATTTTCTGCAGAATGTAGTTTCTTTATATATTCACGTCTGGGGTCATTAGATGGAATAAATGACAAAGGAATGGTCTCCACGTTTATTGACCCAGTTGGTGATGAAGAAGAAGGATTGTAATACAATCCACCATCCAACTTTGCTTTCAAATACCCTTTATAATTAGAAGCTGAACTTACAGGGTTGTATATAGTAGGGCTGCCTTTAATACCCTTCAACCCGTCCGTTTCGAAAGGATTTCTTCTTTTACCTGCTAATGAGAATTTCTTGGGCAGATCTTTTTGAGCCAACAAGATGTTACTTGAATGAAATCTTCTCACCAGTACGTTCTTCCACATATTATTGACAGATCTCTTCCTTCCTCTCCTTCTGCTGCTCCTTATGGTCTGTTGATTGCTATAATGAGAATTTGTACCTTCCTAAGTTTTTTGAAAGTTCATGTTGCTTCTTAAATGATAAAAACGAGTGATGCCTACCAAAGAAACACATACTGTTTTGGTAATAGGAGTGAACTGCTCTGGTTATAATGGATAGAAGTGATGATGACGAATTAATTCAGTGGTTACAGAAGTATACTCAATCGAAAATTTCAGGGAACTTTATTAAGATTCTGCGAAGACTGAGTCAAAAGCATCAAAACGACTTGGAGTCATTCAAGAAAGGTTGCCTAGCATTGGCTAAGTTCCCTAGAAGTTCCACTAACAATGAATTTTATGACGAATTAAAACGCAGGCTAGTTGATGAGGATGAATGTGGCGAAAATTCTAATCAGGAAGAACATTTACCAAAGATTGAACCAGTCAAAGTCCGTCAGCCTCAAACAAAGAAATTCACGGGTATAGTTGACTACGACGAAGAGATCGACGATGATTCTGTAGAGCATATCCCACTATCTTCAAGAGAGAAATCTAAGCCTAAAAAATTGGGGCAGTTCAAGAAATTAGATAAATATACAGCGAGAACATTGAAAGAATATGCGGTTTCCAATATTGATCACTCTATTGACAATAAAACTACTATTAAAACCAATGCAGATAAAATCCCCGATAATAACATATCTGCAAGTACCACCCCTTCTGAATTTACAGATGAAGGTCCGACTATATCTCACCTACATGATATGGAACACGTCACACAAGCCGATAGGGATTGGTATGGTGGAAATGATGAGGATGATAACTGTGGTATGAATGATGAGTTTGCTTTTAAACAAGAACTGTCATTTAATCCATCGACTTTACGCAAAATATCAAATAGGTCCTATCTGGATGATAATATGCATTCTAACTTACAATTGAACCTCATTCCAATACAAAAGAGAAAACATTGGCTGCCATCTTTCTTATTGAAGTATACTAACTCACATAATGTTTCACAAGCTGCTATATTAGGATCATTTGTCGAGGCCTCACAAGAGGGGTTGATAAACCCATTCAGAAATCCAGAGAGTTCCTTTTCAATGAATGCAAAGAGAGGAAGTCATTTAGTGGCTATCAGTAGAACTGCTAACGAAAGGAAAGTCAAATCCAAAGAGGTAAGTGAATTGGCTAGTACAAAGCTCGGTAATGTAGTAGGCGTCGAAGCTCCATTAATTGAAGATAGTAACACCTCAGCGATGAAACTCAAAGAAAATGAAGATGCTCCAGAAATAACAGAAGATATAATCGCCACTCGTAAATCTTTACCTGTGTATAAGGTAAGGTCTCAGCTTTTACAAGTTATTAGAGAAAACCAAGTAACTATCATTATTGGTGAAACTGGGTCTGGTAAAACTACACAATTAGCACAGTATCTTTATGAAGATGGATTTTGTTCCAATGATAAGCTAATTGTGTGTACACAACCAAGAAGGGTTGCTGCCATGTCAGTAGCTTGTCGTGTAGCGAAGGAAATGAACGTTAAATTAGGAGAAGAGGTGGGTTATTCTATTCGTTTTGAGGATGAAACATCGGACAAAACAAAAATTAAGTTTATGACGGATGGTATACTACTCAGAGAAACTTTAATGGATAGCCAATTAGATCAATACAGTTGCATTATTATCGATGAAGCTCATGAAAGATCGTTAAATACAGATATATTATTAGGGATTTTCAAGGATTTACTAACTAAGAGGAGAGATCTTCGCATCATTATAACATCTGCTACGTTAAATGCATCTAGGTTCTCTAAATATTTTGGGATGGCGCCTAAATTCTCTATAACCGGAAGAACTTTCCCAGTCGAGACCATATACTCTTCCCATACAGTAGGTGATTATGTTTCAGCCGCTGCTACAGAGGCTGTAAGGATTCACGTCAGCACTGCACCTAGCAGTGGGGACATATTGATATTTATGACTGGTCAAGAGGATATAGAAGTGACTCTTAGTACAATAAAAGAGAAGCTGGAAGAAGTGTATGCCAAAAAGTATGGTATCTCATCATTCGATGAAATTAGTGATGTAGAGATTTTTCCTATTTATTCTGCCCTTCCTTCAAGTGTTCAAAATAGAGTGTTTCATCAGTTAGATCATAATAGAAGAAAAATTGTCATCGCAACTAATATTGCGGAAACATCCCTTACTATTGATGGAATACGATACGTTATTGATTGTGGTTATTCCAAATTAAAGGTGTATAATGCAAAGATCGGATTAGATGACCTGGCCATCACGCCAATTGCAGTATCCAATGCCAATCAAAGGTCTGGTAGAGCCGGTAGAACAGGGCCCGGAATAGCATATCGTTTATACACAGAATCGACCCTTTTGGAGGATATGTATAAAGAGTCAATACCGGAAATTCAAAGGACTCATTTACCTAGTACAGTATTGTTATTAAAATCTTTGGGTATTAAGGATATTCTGCAATTTCCATTTTTGGATCCACCACCGTTACAAACATTATTGGCCTCATTATATGAGCTTTGGCTCCAGGGAGCTCTTGACAATTTAGGCGAATTGACACATTTAGGTAGAAAAATGTCATTATTACCGTTACAACCAGCATTGTCTAAAATTCTGTTAATATCGTCTTTACATGATTGTAGTGAAGAGATGGTTACAATAGTTTCTATGTTATCGGTCCCTAGAGTATTTTCTCGTCCAAAGGAAAGAGAAAGGGAATCTGATTTAGCAAGAGATAAGTTCTTAATTGCAGGTTCTGATCATCTCACCTTGTTAAACGTTTATGCTCAATGGAGGAGCAACAACTATTCATCACATTGGTGTGACAAGAACTTTTTCCAGTATAAATCCTTAGTGCGGGCTAAAGATGTCCGAGAGCAGTTGGTAAGAGTCATGAAACGTAATGAGATTCCGTTAGTATCTTCAGGTAGTGATTGGGATATTGTTCGGAAATGTATCTGTGCTGGATTTGCAAATCAGGCAGCCAAAGTGTCCGGTCTTGGGAAGTATATACATTTGCGAACGGGTATGGATATCCGAGTTCATCCTACCAGTGCTTTACATTGCCTGGGAAATCTTCCATCTTATGTTATATATCATGAACTATTATTGACAACTACAGAATATATTTGTTATGTCACCGCTGTTGATCCATTCTGGTTGGTTGAGTACGGTATTTTGTTGTATGATATTAAATTATTTAAAGAAAACTATAACTCAGATTTGGGTATATTAAGCAAAGGACCAACAGAGAATGAAGAGAATGAGAATAGTATACAGTTGAGTGAAAGAACAAAACTAATTGCAATGGAACGTGAAAAGGTACTGAATAAATTACAAGAAGATAACGCCATGGCATCTCAAGAGAAGGATCGAATTTCAGAAATAACAAATGATAAAAAGAGACCAATAACTGCTGTCAAGAATACTTTTAAGAGAAGGAGACCCTTGTGAATATTATGCATAGTATATATCTTACATAAAGTAATGTCGATATAATAGGATGAATATTAATTATGATCATTAAAATCCCTAGAAACCTTTACTTCCAAATATTTCATTAAAACCACCAAAAACATTGCCCATTAATTGGTAGCATTCTGATGATTCATATACTTGCAAAGCTTTAGGCATCCACTCTTGCATATTTTTAATTCTTCTTTCACTAGCAGGATGTGTACTCAAAAACTCCAATCCTCTAGAACCACCTCCAGTTTTTTTTTCAAATTGGGCCATCCTTTCCCACACTTTAATAGCTTCTTGAGGTTGAAAACAGGCTCTTGCCATTATCATTAGCCCTATATAATCAGCTTCAGTTTCCATTTGTCTTGACGCCGGCATTTTTAGTACACTATCTACAATCAATCGGTTTATTCCTTCGACACCAGTCACTGTGTATAATAGGAGACCAAGGACAGAGTAAATCGGAGCCTTGGATAGATTTTCACCTGTATGTCTTGCAAGCTGATGGGCAAATTCGTGGGATAAAACTGTTGCAATACCGTCATCATTTTGACATATTCCCAGCATGCTACTAAACACAAAGACTTTACCGCCAGGTAAAACAAAGGCATTTGGTGGAGCTTTTGGGTCATTGACCACATGTATTTCCCAGTTGACTCCTCGTAACAGCTCTTTATCAATAGATGGGTCATCGTATGCAGCATCTACAATTTTATGGAAGATGTTAGAAACTTTCTTCGTCAATGGATGATGTTGTGGTAGAATACTACCACGAGTTTCACTCATTATGGAACGATATGAATAATTCCCCACGACATCTTCCCATGATTTAGGAATCCAGAGGAACCTTTTTCTTCCGGTAACTGGCGCTTCATGTAGGTTTGCCACGTAGAATATGGAACCACCACCGGCCAAGTAGAGTAGTCTTTTCCTATTATCCGGGTTGGCCAGTATTGTTGACCAAGTATTGTAAGAGGATGATGATTGGCCATTGAACCTCCTATAATTGTATTGGTTGTATTGATGGGAATAATCTCTACTTTGAATCGACCTTGTCCTTGCACTGCCTCCACCGTTCCATTGGGGTCTCCATTTAGCAGACCTGCAAACCCTAGGAAAGAGTAAGACACACCTTGCCGAATTGATTTTGAGCATCCTCAGCTGCTTACTAGACCTTTGTCACACAGTTCTGCGTTTGTCTGTTTGTTGTTTTATCTGAATAGCGCTATATAAAATGTGTACGAACTTCTAACAGAAACAAACCACTACAATATAGAAAAATACAAGAGATTATTAAAACACATATATTGAGGCCCACCATACACAGCATATATAAATATGAATTAGAACGCTAGATGTCGAAATCTGGTTGTTGCAAATCATCTCTGCTCATCCCACTTTGACTTTGCAACTCAGAATACCTCTTTTTAGTCTTGAAATATAGGATCCAAGCAGTGAGTGTAAAGAAGAATAAGGTCAAGACAATGCTTGCAACATCGATGAGTCTCTGAGCAGTAGTTTTAGCTTCGCCAAGACTCTTGATCCTAGAACCCACAAAGAGATAGATCAACAATTTAGGTGTGGTCAGCAGGTTCGCCAATGCAAAATTCTTTGTAGAGATACCGTATATTCCAGCTATGGCACCGTTTGTCAAAGAGTATGGGAAGGGGCACAGTCTTATCAGTGCCAAGAGGTAATAACTGTTGTTCTCTTGTAAAATCGAGGCAAAGGCCTCAAATCTGCGGTTCAAATGAATCAATTGTTCAGCTCTCTTGTGTAGAAGATTCTTAAATATAATGAAGGACAGTATAGATCCAGTTACAGAACCGATCACCAAAATCGCCCATCCTTTGAAGCTAACACCGTAGAGCAGCCCAGTGGAGGTGGATAAAAATGAATACCCAATCAATGGCGGGAATGCCACAGTTATTAGCAGCAGCAGCAGGACAAATATCGTTGACTTCTTGGTACTTAGATGCTCTGAAGTAATGGCCAATTGGTTCAATATTCTCTTGTGGAATATCAAAAACAGCAAGCCCAGCACACACATCGACACGAGGAATACCATGACAATGATCCGTTGCCATATGGGCAGCGCATAGTATTGGTTGACGATGTGGTACAGCGCTCTCTTGCCGTTGTACAACAATCTTTGTCTTGGCGACATGCCGTAAATATCCAAGAAATCCCCGTCCTCGTCCAAGCCAAACCTGCTGGAGTCAAAATTGCCGTCCGCCTCATCCACATTGGCGTTGTTCTCGAAGTCCTCGAACAAAGTATCGAAGTCGTCCTGTTCAAAGGGGTTCACGCCGTTGTCGTTGGCGTCTGCTGTGACGGGGACTGCCTCGTTGTTGACGACAACTGTGTTCTGCGTCTCGTTATTACTCATCAGCTCCACGCCAATCTCAACCGTAACCCAGTGTGTGCTTCTCTGGCTCTCAGTGCTTCCCCGTCTGCCCATTGGGAAAGTTGGGTCAAAGTTGACCCAACTTTCGAGTCTTATAAGAGAAGTTTTCAACACGTGTAAAGATTAGAGAATATTATCACTCATTGATACATATGGTTATATATGTATGTGTATGTATGTATGTATACTTATGTTATTTCCTGTTGATTCATAGTTTAAATAGGTTCAGCAATGTGTCTAGAGCACAGCTATGAACGCGTAGTCGGCTTTTTTGCTTTGTTGTGGGGCAAAGCATCCACCAGCGTCAGAGAACTATTATGGTTTCTAAGTGCGACTTCCATGCTGGATTGACGTCCGGATTTGTTTTCCAGTTGTCGTTTCATGTCTTCATGGTGCAGCTGTGATTCAGTGTAGAAGTTGATGTGGCCCGTGCTCCTCTTCTTTGTTAGTGGGGGTCTGTGTTGGTTCAAGCTACCCCGGCTGGAAGACCTGGCGGGTCTGGTGACATTGGCGCTCGAGGGAAGGTAGAGTGTGACGGAATGGGCCGATCCGTACGAATCGGTCTGGTTGTGCGTTCTGTTGGGGTCGTCTGTGCTGTTCATCCTCTTGGTGGTGAGTCTCTTGGCGCTGACTCCCGTTTCAGAATTATGTCTGAAGTGCTTCAAGCTCGGACCGAAGATGAATTTATCAGATAGGTTGCCCCCGTTGGCAAATTCGGAGTTCTCATTTAGCAATGACAATCTCTTTGTATCCTCGGAGTCTAGCAGGTTGTCGTCCAAAACCGCGCCAAAGTTAGACTGGTCATTCGGTCTGGAGTCATTTGATTTATTGCTGTCGCTGGCTCTTTTGTTTTGCAATGGTTGGATCAATCCAACAGAGTTTTCTGATAGGGGCAATGGCGCCTTTATTGTGGAAGACACAATTATTTTACCCTTTAGGTACGAAATAGCTTTATCCAGAGCAAATTCCTGAGTGCAATGACTCTGGATGATTGAAATCTTGGGCCAAGTGGCACGGGCACCGTTCGTGATCTCCCTTAACAGGAAGGATCTTGTTGGATTGATTAACAATTCTCTGTACCGTTTCAACATCTTGATATCAGGTAAGATTGTGATATCGCCGGAATACTGTTGAGATAGCACGGATCTTAATTTTGTAAGTAAATTTGTGGCAATTCCCAACTCGTTACCAATCTCCAGGATGTGGATCATTTCGTCGGCCATTATATGATATATTCGAGACAGGCCCTGTTTCAATCTGGCACTGAATTCATCTTCGATTTCCCCACCAACACAGGATACAGATAATTTCAAGATCGGGAAAACGTGGATGTTAACTTGACATGCAATTATGTGGTCAACATTGAACATTTCTGATAGTCTTGATATTGGTAAATCGTTATCCACTGATCCATCGACAAACTTGACAGAAGTGCTACCTGCCCAACGCTTTTTTTCACCCGTCTTTGGATCCTTTTCATAAAGTGGACTTGAGGGGAAAATGCCCGGCAATGAACATGAAGCACAAACAGCAGACCAAATTAAAACATTTGGGGCAGTTAAGTTATTAAGTAGTCTTGGTTGTTCGTATACTGATGCAGGTGACACGGTGATGTTCAGGATTTTTCCGGTTCTGTTATAGGCTTCTCTAAAGGTCAAATCGCCCAGAAATTCAATCATTGTGTCCAATAAATGTTCATTACTGAACCAAGTACCATTCTTCAAGAATCTTGATATTTTAATTAGGAGATTTTCGCTCTCACTCTTGGCATTATCATCATTAAATATATTGAAATCCATATCCAGTATTCTTTTCAAAAGATTTGGGATTTCTTCCTTGTGATGGATAGATATGATTGAGGCCACAATCGCACCCGCACTGCTCCCACTAATAACTCTTGGCAACAGATCCAACTCAAAAAGTGTCGCCAGGACACCGATGTGGAACAGCCCAAATGTACCGCCTCCACTAAGCACCAATGCGGAACGGCCAATATTCCGCCTTGTCTGTTGTAAAATCCCTAACAAATAATTGCTGTCCAAGTCCGACTCCAAAAGGCATTGCAATGATAACAGCGATTCCGACAGGTAGTCATCTATTAGTTTCTTGGTGCCCACATATGAATGCTTATAAAGATTCACATTGCCGATGTTTCCGACATTTCTTATCCAATTGGTGCGAACCAGGTACAGCAAATTCGAATAATCCTTGTTCTTCCGGTAGTTCTTCATCTGCAAAAGCAAAGACTTTATTAGCTCGTAGTCATACAGCTTGGACTCGTCTTCCAGCTTCCACTCGTTCTTGGATGTCAGCTCGTCCAGTCGCAAACTGCTGGACTTCCAATCATTATAAGACGTTGCGTGGTTTCTCTTCCCAATGAGCTCCTGCACCAGCATATCCGCCTCGTAGTCTCCGATAAACGTGTTGTAAAACAGCAGCTTCAGCTTCGTCAGTGGTGTCACCACAGGGGCAGGGCTCTCCTCGACAGCCTTCTCCTCGACTTCTGCCGCCGTTTCGTCCCCGTTACTTGCGCCAATTTCATCGCTGGAGTCGCAAACTTTCCCACCGTTCACTACCTCCGCGTAGTACTGCTCGATGATGTTCTGTGTGAATTTGACGGTCCGTCTATGCAGCCCCATCTTTAGTTCGTCGTCTGATCACCTTGTCTTGTGTGGTCTTCTGGTCTTTTGGGTGTCCCTTTTGCACCTTTATCTCTAAATTATGATGTTCCTAACTATTATCTCTTTTTTTTGGATAATTGAGGCCATCTTCAATTTTTGAAATTTTGAAATATATAAACAAGTTGTTCAGGAACAACAATAACAAAGAACAGAAGAACATAACAAAAACTGGGTCTGCGACAAGAACAGCCGTTTTGTAGTGTAGCCATGCAGAACTCGATTTATGGGTCACCGTTTCCTAAGATTAACCCAAATATTCGGTACAAAACAGCCCTGGAAAGAGCCGGATTTGATATATATGTAGGCGAGCAACAAACGCCAAAATCACCACAACAAACACAGTTCGGCACTGCAGCGCAGCATGGACCGCTACAACCGCCACCTATCTCAGCATACTCTAAACAGCATCCTCCCATCCCCCAGCATCAACCAAAAGCACAGAAGCAAGAACAGCCAGCATTGGCGCAGCAATCGCGCACGCCAAATAAACAAACCGCATCGAATGTCGCGACTCACCCTCCTTTGGAACATAGTACAAAAAAGCATCCCGAACCGTCAGCAGTTCTCGATGCAGGTGTGCAACATGGGGATGGTGATATGAACCCCATTGAAAGGAGCTTTATGATGTTAACACAAAATGATAGTCATTCGGAAGTTGGATCGTGTAATGGCTCAGTGGTGGATTTGACTCAATCCCGAAAAATCATGAATACGAGAAACACAGACTCCAGGGAGGTAAAAGAATCACCGGGGTTGAATATCCAGTATATACTTGACTCGCCTCAACATTCTAAGACATCTACGCCAATTGAGACGACTAGAAATAATAGTTCGGGCGAAGATTCTTTCGATTTCATTGAGCCTACAAGAAAAGAAGTAAACTCCTTCCAGCATGTCCCATTGAATTCAAAGTTTGCAAGTGATAGACGAGACATTCCCAATAGTTATGATAATGTGGGTAGTCGAAATGAAAACACCCATGTGGCTACCAATTCCAACTCTCAAGTAGAACAATTGTTGAATCAATTAAATACTGTGTCTCTGAATAAGAACGATGACTTAGATGACACCTTACTAGCCAATAATTCGTTGACTTTACCCTCTTACGAAAATGAAAAATCCACAGATTTCTATCTGAATCCTTATAGAGATAATAACGACACAAAATTGAAAAAATCAAGTGCATACTTGTCTGGCTATCATGATTCAATGACCTTGTCTAATGATATTAACGCCTCTGAGTTTCTACCAAATCAAGATTTGTCAGATCTATCAAGATTCTCAATGGCTACTAATGGCTCCCCAACTGATCAGATATATAATACCGTAACACCCGAGAAAACTGATCCGACTTCTGTAATCGCGTCTGCAGAGTTAGTTCCGGCAGAAAGTTCAAGGGTGGAAGATTCAAACATACGAAAATATCCAACTGAACATGTCGATAAGTTGGTAGATGAGGCCCAGAACTTTATTAATGAATCTACAAATGGAAGAGTACAGGAACATTACAATGAGACTTCACGGGAAAATACCAATATGGAGAATGGCATTGAAAAGAATCAAACTTATAACAATACCTCCATTAAGTATCCACCAGGACAGGGGCCCTGTAGAAAATGTGGTAAAGATATAAAGGGGAAAGCTATTTATTCAAAGGGGACAAACGAATTATCAGGCCAATGGCATCGCCATTGTTTCCATTGTAGTAGATGTAATTTGCAATTTAAAAGAGATATACCATGTTATATTTTAAATGATACACCATATTGTCAACTTCATTATCATCAAGAAAATAATAGTATCTGTAAAATCTGTAAACAGTTTATCGAGGGAATATGTTTGGAAAATGACAGAGATGAACGCTTCCACACTAATTGTTTGACTTGTACATGGTGTAAAATCCCTATTTCCAATGATTATTTTATTGTAAATGGCAATCTACCTTTTTGTTCTACACATGATGTTGAGAAACTAGTACAAGACGGGGCACTATCTAATATTGACAATAAGTTTGATGCTGATGGTGAAAATGATGCTAAAATTACTCGAAGAAGAACTAGGCTAATCAATTTTACGTGAACTAGAAGACTAAAGAAAATAAAGCATTTTGAAATTTCTATCAAGCTCCTTTTTAATATAACGAGAAGTACTGTTAATATATATAAATAAAGAGTTTAAATAGTTATTGTTCTCATACTTTTTATCAATTACCAAAATAATGATACTTTTTATACAACTTACTATTTATAAGTTCGTATTTTTTTTACATAGTCATTTTTATTATACAAGGCTTCTTCAACTTTTTTAATTCAATCAGTGAATTTATAAGAACCCGAAGCTAGAGTAATAGACCCACCTCTGTAGGATCCTCTCTTCATTTTATTTTTGTTTTTGGTGAAATCTTTACCTCTAACTCTTTGCAATTTTTCATTTGCCATTTCACCCCAAGTACCGGCTGCACCTTTATAAGTATTATCCGTCAATGACCAATCTTCAAATCCGATCTTTTCTCTTTCAATTCTTGAGAAATGTTTTCTTTGACCTTCCTTTATTTCATCAGTACCTGCAGGTATCAATGATTTGTTGGTTTTAGATGTAACATCATCATTAAATTTGGTCTTTTTGGACTCTCTGTCATTTTCATTGTCACTAGTTGAATTCTTTCTCTTTTTGGAGTTGCCAACCTTCTTTTCCTCTTCATCATCATCTGAGCTAGATGAGCTCTCTTCACTAGAGGAACTGTCACTGGAAGAACTGTCATCACTTGAAGAAGATGAATCAGAGCTGCTTGAGCTTGAATTGGAGTCACTGGAAGAGGATGATGATGAACTACTGGAATCAGAATCGGAATCAGAGCTGGAGCTGGAGCTGGAGCTTGAATCAGAGTCTGACGAACTCGACGATGAGCTGCTGGAGCTGGAGCTTGAATCAGAGTCTGACGAACTCGACGATGAGCTGCTGGAGCTGGAGCTTGAATCAGAGTCTGACGAACTCGACGATGAGCTGCTGGAGCTGGAGCTTGAATCAGAGTCTGACGAACTCGACGATGAGCTGCTGGAGCTGGAACTGGAGCTTGAGTCAGAGTCGGAAGAATTCGAAGAGCTAGAAGAACTCGATGACGATGAAGTAGAGGAGTCTGAGTCTGAGGAACTTGAAGATGATGAAGTGGCACTAGATGAGTCACTGGAAGACTTCTTTTTCTCCTCTTTTATCTTGGACTTTGCACTTAATTTAGGAGGTTTTTCATCTACAGATTTCTTCACTTTGGAAACTTTCTTTGAACCCATTTTGCAAATACAACAATCGATACTACTTCTCCCTTTTTATTGCTTTTGGTGTCAACGACTAATTGAGATAAAAGCACATACAACCACTGAGAGATGTGTGTAATTCTATTCTATAAGCGTTTGTTTCTAGTATTTGAAACAGTGAACAAAATTTTTTTCTTGAAAAATTTCGAGATGAGCAAGCTAAAAGTGAAAAAAAAATAATTTCAAAAATACTGGAAAAAACATAACAAGCTCGAATGAACACTGTATACATACGGAGTCTTTAATGTTGGTAAATAATTAACAAATGTTACTTAAGATATATAAAATATACGATACAGACTTCTGGAGTCAATTTCAGATAATACTATTTACTAAATCAGAACATAATACGGCATCTTCTGCTTTACCTTGTGCTTTTATGGCGATACCTTTAGAACTTTTGACAATTTTCACTACTAGACCGACCTTAGAACCATTGGACACACTCTTACCAGACAACTTCAATATATGTGTGTGACTATCATTTGGGGCGAATTGTGAACTTTCCATTGGCAAACAGTTTGTGTTTTGGATAATTTTGTCAGTTACTTCCTGTAAAGTCAGAGCTTCTTGGATGTTATAAACTGCAACATCCTCATTTGGTAGGGCATCATAGGCGGTTGAGAAGTTCCCGACAAATGAACTCTTAACATAATCACCGGCGTTTATATAGATTGGATCAATCTCGAATTCATCTTGGAAGCCTTCATCGTCCTCAAATGGCTCGTTTGTTTCTGGATTAACCTCCCTTGTGGTGAAAGTTAAGTTGTTTAAGAAACCTTCCATTACTAGTTCCTCAGATTTAGCAAAAGCCACGTAACAAGAATCTTCGTTAGATGGTAATAATAAATCAATTGGTAATGTGAATAATTCAGATAGCTGGGATGAATCTGGATCTTCTGGAGTACAAACAACAGAAACGGCACCAAGTGCCACATCTTCTAAAGTGTTTGTTATCATGAATTGCAAAACAATATGTTCTTGGAAAAAATGTTTGATACAACGAACGACAAACTCAGCATCAGGTTCAGTCAATGAAACAATTCTAGAAGTGTTGACCAATGGGCCAAATGCTTTGATATCTTCCATAGATAATAATTCGTCAGCATATTTGGATGTTAAGATATCTTGTTCATCTTCACTTAATTGAAAGCCAGTATGAGTGGAGGCATCCTTTTTACTAGAATCAAATTGATCATGCTTCGTAGATTCAGATTTTTCACTAAATATTTGCTCCTGTTTTCTTTTCAATTCTCTAGCCTTCATTTCATCTTCAGTGAACTTACGAACTGAAGTAACATCAAATGGAGTGGCAAATGAGTCAGTGTTAGATGACATGTATTCATTCAACTTAGTTTCCAGAGCCGGTAAATCATAATAAGATGATCCTTGTAGTAAATTTGTTGCTACATTGTTTACGGCCTTATCTTGTTCAGATTCTTTTATTAAATTCAAAGTGATTGTAGCTCTGTCTCTGACTTCATCATCTGGATCATTGATTATTCTCTTTAATAAACTAACAATGGATGAACTTAACGTGGAGTCATTATTTGTAAGGGCAAATTTGGACAATGCCACGACTGCAGCAGATCTAATAATAGAATTTTCCAATACAACTCTATTATAAATATGTCTAACGTACAATGAAGGATTCGAAGTAGTTGGACCAACTTTACCCAATAAATGTAAAATTCTTACCAAAATCTCATTATATTCACAATCTTCGATGAAATCACATAAACTTTCCAATGCTAATTCCTTAGACTGTGGAATAAATGAAACGATATCGATCAAGGCTTCTACAACACTATTCTTAAACTTAAATCCACCTTCGCCATTCTTCAAGACATCAACTAAAAATTTCATTATGGATTTCCATTCTTGTGGGAAATTTAACGATAAGGTACGTATAGCATCAATAATAATGATTTTGAAATCATCTGAAACATCGTGAATAAACTTAGTTATGGTAGATATTAAAGTTGAAATATTCTTTGCAGTACCTGTTTTCAATAATGTGGTGATTGCGTAGGTTGCAACGTTTCTGTTGGGATCATTGATTAGAGATTCTAACTCTGGGTTACAAATAGCGATGTGTTCAGGAGCCACTAATGACACTCTATTTAAGATTCTCAACGCTGCAAATTTAGTGGAGATACGTGGAACAGACAACATAGCCTGCAGGGTGGCAACAGCGGAGGCCATTAATTCCGGTGCAACTAAACGAGGAGATTGGATGGCAAAATGCGTGATGAGTTTAACGGACTCCAATTGAACAGATTCGAATTTGTTTGATAGCCACTGGTTTAAAATTGGCTGGAAATCTAAAAATAACGAATTATCTCTGTGTATTAATTCGTTGACCAATTTTACCAATTCCACCTTGGCTAATTGATTTTTCAAAGCGTTGTTGTCAGAGAATTGTCTAACAATCTTTAGAAGGGCCATCTTGTCATTTCTCTTCAATTGGTATAATAAACCGAGAGCGTGGTATTGTGTAATATAGGTGGAATTAGGATAAAATTCTTGAGACATTCCGTTGGAATTTAAGGAGAAGCCTCTGGAAGACGCTTGTTTTAAATCAGCAACTGCTTCCTGAGTCTCATTAACAAATCTCTTGACAGTACCTTCAGAGATTGGTAGTAAGTGGTAAGAAGCACATAAAGCAGCAGACGAAATAGATGGGTTCTTGCTAACCAAGGCACTCTTCAATAATCTTTCGGCGGAGAATGCAGTAGACTCGTCTAAAACAGTGGTCAAAGATCTAATGGCATTAGGCTTGACTAGATCTGAACCATTTTGAATATCCTTCATGATGGAAGAGGTGGCCATTAAAACATCTTCTGAAAGACCACTCAATTCCTTGATGGCTAAGTATACCGTTTGTCTTAAAGAATCGTTTTGGTGTTGGAACAACTTAGACACAGAAAAGAACAATGCAGTGGCTTCGGTTTGGGGGAATGTCTCACCATTGGCCAATAATCTTAATAATCTGGAAATTAAAACACGACATCTTCTAGCGTTCAATGGAGTTTGATTAAAAGTGTTCATACAGTCCTGATACACTCTCATCTTATCAGGCAATTCGCCCATAGAGTCGTCTTCAGACTTCTTATAGGTATGAGCTGACATATGTGGTCCTTAGCAAAAACAGATCGTAACTGACGAGGGAGGGGGTGGTGAGTGTAATAGAGTGGTGTAATAAGATCAGCGAATTGGTAAGAATATTGAACTGGAATCTAGTAACTTTTATATATAACCGCTATTCAGCCTATTCCCGACAACCTGATCAGATCTCTTCACGTACTCTAGATGCGAATCCGTTGGTCTTTGCCAATTGACTCTGAATTGTCCAAAGTGTCAACTTTCACTTCGTTGTTCTTGTTTTTTCCTTGTTGTTTTTTTTCAATTGGCTTTGGAAATTGGGAAACGAACAGTCACATGTAGCGTCCACCCATTGACGAAGCTGCTAATCCACCAGCAATATGGAGCCCCGAGACCGGTGTAAGACGGGTTGAGGACCACTGGGGGTCGGTGGAAGGTTGGGAATGTACATTAATTATGAATTATAATGGGAGTGAGGGGGGGAATAAAATAACATATAGATACATATATAAAAGAAGTAAATATAGATAGAATGAGGCAGGGTGATGAAGAGACAGGTCTCTTGTTTTACTGCGATTGCTGTTGCTGCTGTTGCTGTTGTTGCTGCTGTTGCTGTTGTTGCTGCTGTTGCTGCTGTTGCTGCTGTTGCTGCTGCTGTGATTGGTCTTCACTCAATGTCAATAGTAGTTGGGCTAGACATCTCTTGGAACCAACGTCGTCTCTGAGCACTTCAGAGAAGGTGTTGTCTCTTAGCTTGGCAGGCAACACTACAGCGAGCATTTTTCTTGCCTCCAGATCATCACTCAGTCTTAGGTAGCATCTGATGATATGTTTCAGCAATCTTCCCGGCGGAGTCTGGACAGTCAGCTTGTCGACCATGTCCTTGAGCACGTTTGTCACGGCGTAGAATCTTTCCATTGTGGCACAAATGTACTGCAGCCCAATGTCGTCCAGCAGTATTTTTTGGAGAATGAAGATGGCTACGGTCTTGGACAGTTCTGACGAGGACTCCATTATTCTCAGACACAGCGGAACGATGTCTGTGCGTAATAAAAAGGTTATAACATCCTGGGAATCGTTCTTGACCAGGGCCCCAATGACACCCAACGAGGTCAGCCTTAGGTACTCAAAAGTGCGTTGTCTGGACGTGGTGTTTAGAAATGGGAATAGAAATAAAGGTACATGCGCTTGTAAGAATAGGTGTTTCGTTTCTGGATGGGATGCCACACATTGCAACAAGACCAGGGCGTTGCAAACGCGGTTTGAGAGTTGATTCGACAGCAATTTCGGATGTAGCATCGGATACACAGAGATGATTTCATTGAGCAACGAAGTCATGACACCGAACGAGGACCATAGCACTACGGCCAGGTCGTCGTACTGTTCTCTTTTGCGGCCCAACTCCAACAGAGCTTGTTCCTTCTGTGGACCATATACGAACTGACAGATCCAATGGTAAACATTGGGATCGTCCAACGCGTGTGTGTAGGTGGTTCCATCGTACTCGCCAGCAGGTGCGTTCAGGTTCAGGTTCCCGGCAGCTGCTGCTGCTGCATTGGAATCCGTGGGCATGTTGCCATTGTCAGAGTTGGCTTGGCTCATGAGATTGTTCAAAGGATCGGTGTTCATCTCGTTACCTCGTTGTGGGTTGCCTGGGGGCATCATCATCATGTGCTGTTGGGCCTGTTGGGGCAATACGTTAGACCACTGCATCACAATATGTACAATATGTTGGCGTGAGTGGCGTGGTTTCTCTTTACAGACGGACAGAGGTCATCACCATAAGTGAATTGAGTGAGTGTTATTTTCGTATTTTCACTTTAGAAACGTCCTTTCCTCAATATTTTCTCTCGTTCTCTGAGAGAGTTCAGAAAGCGAAAAAAGGACTTGTGAAGTCGACAGACAACAAACAACCAGCGCTGTATTGCTCGCAGCAGGACCTTCCAGCATGCAGGTTCAGCAGGGGGTGTCTGGAGACTGCGCGTGTACGCTTCAACAGGGCAAGAGATCTAGAGTCGTTGCTTAAGAGTGCTACACAAAAACCAAGAGTAATAATAGCATAATGCAATATAATGTAGTGATAATAAGACACGGGAGGGGAAAAATAAAGATCAGAAATTTGGGTATACTTAATGCTTCAATG
This sequence comes from Cylindricascospora bacillispora, assembly GCA_030573655.1. NCBI lineage: Eukaryota > Fungi > Ascomycota > Saccharomycetes > Saccharomycetales > Saccharomycetaceae > Cylindricascospora > Cylindricascospora bacillispora. Next base: position 72,573 of record JAJMDR010000016.1, on the reverse strand, counting down.
AACACGATGAGTACAATACAATCCCGAAGAAAAGTATAAGTTTGCGTCCAAAATTCAGACTGGTGCACAGCTTTTTTCTCGTCATATCAAAATATGTCCCCTCCGCAGGACAAGCCAACAAACAAGCGAGGCCACGACACGAAGAGCTCGTGCTCTACGTCCACATATGCTTATGTGGGATGCGATTCCCATCAGAGTTGCGTCTTGTCCTCTCTTGCGGCGGTTGGTTGGATGGTCATCCTAGAGACAAAGTAACTGAGGGAAAGAAAGCTTTTTCCTATTCGATTTCGAAAATATCGTCGCTTTTATATAAAACAAGAACAGGAAGCCGGGTAATGTTGAGAGCGAAACGCATAGTAATGGACATTGCAACTAGGGCATCGTGAAGAGGGAGTGTCGAAAATGGTTATGATCATGTACATATAGTAGTATATAGTGTGCATACGCTAGCTGGCCTCCAGTTCGAAACTCGTCTTTATGGCGCTGATTAAAGCACTGGCCTGTATGCGGTCGTTTCCGCCTTTGGATATCGAGTATTCGATATCTGCCAGCTGTGTTAACAAGGAGACTCGAGTCTCCTCGTTCTTGACCTCGTAGTCGGCTAGCAGGTCAACCAGAGATTCTATCAGATCAGCTAATGCTAGGCCCTGTGATTGGCGTATCTTGGACAGCGTGAGGGAGGCAGTGGACCATTCGTCCTGTAGTAATGACTGAAAGATACGCTTCACATCGTCAGGACGTGGACTACCGCAGCACTCGTACACCATGTCCGCCTGCACAACGTCAGAGCTGGCCGACAGACTGCTCTGACAGGCCTGGAGCACATTTAGAATACGTCTCATATCCCCCTTGGATAGGGTTAAGAGCGCTTGGCGGGCCTCGTCGCTGATCTCTAGATGCTCTTGGGCTAGGACGGTGTTCATCCGTTGCCCGATGGCATGGTGAGGCAAAGGCTGGAATCTAAACCTTGTACATCTACTTAGTAATGCCGGTGTCAGTTTATGTGCGTAATTGGCCAGGATACAGAACCGGGTGTTCTTTGTATATTTCTCTATAATACGTCTCAATGCGTTCTGGGCTGCATTGGTCATGGAATCGGCTTCATCTAGAATGATCAGTTTGAAGCCGCTCGAAAAGATCTGTCTCGAGGAGGCAAAGTCCTTGATCTGGTTACGAACGACATCGATACCACGGTCATCACTTGCATTGAGTTCTAACACCATATTGGAGTAATTACGACCATAGATCTCACGCGCAATAGCAACAATGGTAGACGTCTTACCCGTTCCTGGGGGACCATAAAATAGCAAATGTGGAAGTTTGCGCTCCTTTACAAATTTACGTACTGTAGTAACAATCTCATTCTGTCCGTAAACATCGTCTAAGGTCTCAGGTCTGTACTTCTCTACCCAGGGAAGCACAGAGGTATCTTCCGGACGTCTAATACTCATTATGCTGGAATAACTCTAGTTACTTTATTGGCTCTAGCTCTATCTAGATTGGTTGTTATCTCTGGGTTTGTTTCTTTTGAACTGCTAAGAGATCAGAATAAACGCTGCGAAATTTTTGAAATTTCTACCTTTTGAATTTAAAAGCATTGTCCTTAGAGAACCCCAAAATAGAAAACAAGAATAGCATAGGCTATATACCTTCTATGCACCAGGAACATGATGATATGGAGGTTTTTTCTACACTTTGGTTTATGGAGTGCTCTGTGTCTAGCTGATACATCAGTTTATAATAAGAATTTCAGAACCATCGGAGAATGGAGTCCAGCAGCTTCAACAGTCGAAATAGGTGAGAGATTCCTTTATGAATTTACGATAAACTCTACGGTCAGGGCTGTAGGGTTTTCTCCAACTTATGAAGTTTTTGTTTTCATTAGTAGTAATATTTGTAATATGCATAATGACACTGAATTCTCAGATGATATTGGTCTAAGAATATTCCATTCTTTCAACGAAACTGAGTTGCTATTACCGACAGAAGATTTACAACAGCGTGTGAGTTTTGCGGATTTTACAAACGGATATCTTCAAGATTTAGCAATCAGTCCGTTTCAGGATTCCTCAACTTCAAATTCCTCATTACAGTACCCAAAATTATATATAATGGGACAAATAGTAAATTTAACTTCTGGAGTTGAACTAGACCCAGACAGCTACCATGGATCTTTGTCTATGGACTACAAACTAGCCATATCTGAAAATGACTTGGTATATCAATGGGATAGCAGATCATGGTTATCTGTATTAGACACAGACGCTTCGTCAGCCTTGATTAGTACTGGTAATATGACTAACCAGAAAATATCAACAAATTCAAGCACAGATGTCTTTAATGGATCGCTGTACGACTTGTTTATCTATTCGCATGAAGAAGCAATGAATTTGTCGGCAGCTTACAATTTATCGATTTGTGCTATAAAACATGGACCCTATTTAATATCATCGCAAGATGTCAATACAACAAATTCTATAGTATTAGATACGGATGATGGTATTGGTATACAAAGAACTTTTGCGCAGTATGGTGGTACTACAACTGAACAATACTATGTCACAGGATTAAACAAATCTACGACTTATGTTGCATTCCTAACTAAGAAAATTAGTAAAGATAATGAAAATGATTTGGCTGACGTGGGTGGAGTATTATTTGCACCTCAAATTTTTGTAACAAAGGATAGCGATGCTTGTTCTTTGATTTTTGGTTTAGACTTTTGTTCTGATGTTGCCTACTCCGTTCCAAAATCTTCAGTATATCAGAATAAATCAGAGTTGGCCAGTGCATTTGATGATTATGCCTATGGGCTATTTAAAAACTTCAGTTTAGCATTAGACCTAATACCCTGTGATACAGAATTAGATGCTAAGTATTCTCCATTGAGAACATGCCAGGATTGTAGTTTATCATATAGAGAATGGATATGTGCAGTATCTGTTCCAAGGTGTAGTCCAAATGACTCAGATTTTTATAAATACAGACAAAAACATATGAATAGAAATAGCTTCTTAGACGATAATATAAAGCCAATAGACGACTATTATGAAATTTTACCATGTATTGATTTGTGCATTGCAATTGTGAGAGATTGTCCGAGTGCATTTGGATTCAAATGTCCAAATCCAAATAACAAAAATGAATTGTTATACAATAGTTATAACTTTTTCGATTTTAAGCAAGCTTTCGCAACCTGTAACTTTTTTGGTAACTTTTCAAACTTAGTTTTATTGAGTTGATTTCGGATTTTTAGCTGAAGCCATAAAATTAAACGGGAATACATCAGATGTTTCCTATAAATTTAGTATTTTTTGGGTCTATTAAAGATATTCATGGATTTTTTTATAAATATTATTATAAGGGTATATATACAAATTTATTTTCAAATTGAATTAATCTTCTAATTTTCTTTTCATGGGATTCTCAGAGGTATCACCATTTGGACATGATTCAGTCGCAGCGTCATTAGATTTAGTGTCAGTTTCGTCCGAATTTTGTGACTCTCTTTCTACCCTTTGAAATTCTTCTAGGATATTAACCTTTGCACCTTTTTCTAGCACTGTTTTTAGCACTTTTTCCCAAACTTTCTCATTCTTTTCAGTAAAATCCTCTAATTTAAACACATTACTACGTTCTAATGACCAATCTTGTTGCTGTAAACGGGTTAGTTTTGTCATATAACATGATGTCCTCATTGCCTTACCAATATCACTTACTAAAGAACGTATATATGTCCCAGACGATACCTCAGCCTTAAAATGTAGTAATGGAGCTTTGTATGATTCCTTTTGTTCATCAATTATATCATTCTCTTGGGTGCTCAATGGTATTGGGTCTTCAATATCGGCTTCTTCTGACTCTAAACCGGCTTTGCTACAATAATCGGAACTAAAATAGAGTGTATCATGTAACATATTTGCGTTTAGATTTTTGATAGTTTCAACGGCCTCATCAGTGGTTGGTCTTAATAATGGGTATGAATGAGCTAATGTTAAAGAATCATCAAATATTTCTAATCCATAAATTTGAACTTGTCTAGGTTCAATTTTTCTTGGCAACGGTTTTCTCTCTCTTGCATATTCATGAAGTGGTTTACCATCCATTTTCAGTGCTGCAAAGATGGGTGGGGTTTGTTTCAAAGGCCCAACGAATTTTTGCTCCACTTCTTTCAAATCCTTGAAGGTTAAATGTTTTACAGAATTCTGTGATAATATTTCACCTTCTACATCCCCTGAGGTAGTTGAAACACCAAATAAACCTTCACATTCGTAGACTTTAACGGTTCCTGAGAGGTAGTTAGCCAACTGTTTCGTTCCAGAACCAATACCAATCACTAAAACACCCGAGGCCAATGGATCTAAGGTACCGCCATGACCCATTTTTACTTTGGCAACTTTTCTTAATTTCCTTTTGCTAGCTTTCTTTCCTGTCTGTTGTTCGTACATATTTCTTCTCTCTTCTGTAGCTCTTTGGATCTCTTTGGAGAATACCATACTTTTGGTGAGAACTTGCTGTAACTTCAACATAAATTGGTTGGAAGTTATCCCACTAGGCTTCTCAATAGCAAAGATTCCATTCATTATTAGATTGGCAGTGGTTTGGTGGAGTGTACAGTATGATTTGTATCCTTTTCGGTTTGATAAGAACTGATAACATTTTACAGATCTTGATGAAATTTCTCGATGCCCAATCTTGTAAAAAATTTCAAGCTACTATTTACTACATTAAAGATAAAAAAGATATTAGAAGAAAATACAGAAGAAAGGTCGATAATGTATAGTATCTGATATGATATGATTCAGATTAGTTATTAAATATATCAGTTATTAAAGAAATATTGAGTTATTAGTGCTTGTCTATAGAGATTGTAACTGAAAAATAGAAACCTGGAATAAAAATATTATCCGTATAACATGAAATGAAAAAATAAAATGCGAACTGAATGTGATTGACTGATTGAACGGTTTATTAAATGGATGCAAAAAAAATAGTTTGGAGTTTATTCTCGAGATGTTTTTTTCTTTCTCATTTGTCTAACTTTTTCCTTAATGCTGTTGTTCCAATGGACACCAGTCAGGCTTCTTTTGAACCCGTAAACTTCTGATGATAACGCTTCATTTATTATATCATTCGCCGATTTATTATCATCAAAAGATATAGTATTGTCGTTTTGACTTGAATTACCTACAACTACTGAGGCAGTAGCTCTCTGATTTTGATAAAATGGGTTATGGGCCTTATTATTTGAAGTGGCAGAGGCAGTGGTACTTGAGTTGTTCTTGTTGTTCTTTGACATTATCTCACTATAATTTTTATATTTCTGTCTTTGACCACTGACGTATTTTCTGCATCTATCAATTTCTTCTTGATCTAATTTATTAAACGAAAGTCTTTTTTTGAATATTGTTTTATCAAAGAGGTCATTGGGATTTATTAATCTCTTAGGAAATGACTGAATAATTTGGAATACTTCCATGGCATTCTCATCAGAATTGTACGAATGTGTGGATTTAGAATATCCACTAGTTAGAGAATAATAATTGGACATTATTCCTATGTTATTCATTGCGCTATGTCCATTCCCACCGCCACTGCCAGTACTACCAGTTGCATTTCCCATACTACCGTTATTTGATAAATGATTATTATAATCATTTGTTAATTTGATTAGTTCTGGTTCACATAACTTCATGATTGCTAGAGATGTCTTGAATAGAAAATGAGATTCTTCGTAGAACATACAATCCCAGATACGGAGCGTTGTCTCAATTGGTAGTATACCAACAAAACAGCCCATGAACCAACTTGCTGTGCAAAGAGTTATGGGGGGTAATTTATAGAGAAATTCATTTTTCAATACCGAGGAAGTTGTTGCATTCGATGAGACGAATCCGCCATGTTTACTTCTAATCATTTGGTTTGTAAATTTACCATTGATAGTGCCATGAGTTTTGCCTTCATTATTATACTGAGATCCGATAAATTGCCAAATTTCTGGTAGGTATTCCTTTAAACACAACATCAAGACACCTTGATCTACATTAACACCTTCCAAGTTTATATTATGGACGCCAGGCAAATATTTTGAAGTAATAATCACTAGCATCCAAAAGGCTTTCTCTTCTTCCATAAATAACAATAATAGACCAGCTAAAAAATTCATTGATTGGCAATAGCCAATCGTTGGATTATATGTAGAAAATGCAACCAAAACACGGCGTAAGGATTTTATCATCGGAGGTTCTTGATCTTGAAAAGATTCCTTTTGGAAATGAATATTATCAGGAAATGTTCTATTAAGGTCTCTTTCTATGATTTCTAAATCTGGAAGATCCGGATGGACTTTTTCTACCTGATTAGCAGTCATTTCTAATGCCACATTAATCTTCCCAATTAGATTCTGAAAAACATCTTTGTTTTTGTTTAAAATCTCTTGACCTCTCGCGAAATACCACCATGCATTACCTCTCCACTCTGCAGGTATACCTTTTCTTACGTACCTTCTCAATTTTTCACTTCTCGAAGGAAATCTGGTTGGGGAATCATTATCTATTGAAAGACCACTCTTCTCCAAAAATACAATCCATTTCTGCTTTCTCCTGACACAATATTGAGAGTAATCTTGCCACCACTCGTCATATTCTTCTTCTGAAATATGATTGGATTGTTTCTTGAATCCGTATCTATCAAAATGGTCCACTTGGTCTGATAGTAGCTCCATTGTAGTGGATTTTTTATCAGCCTTTACCTGTTGATCAGTCTGTTGCATGGTATCTAATTCATCACTAGCTTCACCTTGTTCGATGATTGGATCATTTACCGCTACTTCTTTACCATCGGCCTCCTCTTCGCCGTATAAATCTATTACACTTAGATCAGCGTCGTCTTCATGAATTAAATTTAAACTAGGTGATTTATGGGGTTTGGTTGTATGAATCATAGAATGTTCCTTAAATTCCCTATGCTCATGTAAATCAGGCACTGAGGGTGATTTCCTCAATATTGTGGCACTTAGGTTCCTATGGTTTAATTTACCACTAGCCTCATTAGGTGTTAAACTAGATCTACCAGCTCTCAACATTGTATACTGTGGCTACTATTTATATGTAAAACGAAGTTTAATAAAGTACCCTTGATGCAATCGTTTTGCATATCCAAGAGAGGGTTATTTCTCTTATCTGTTTAACGAGTGAATATGAATGCAAATCCAGATCTAATATTCTGCCTTACGGTTCGAGAGAGGCTCGTCCTAACGTCGCTACAGTCTCACCTAATTCTCTTGGTTTAGGATAATTGATAATAAAACTATTCTCAGTCCACAATCAGAGCCCAATTATTTTTTAGTTGTGCTACTTTCTCGACTCTTTTCATAAGAAGATGAAGTCAATTCGTAAAGGATTTTTTGTCAAACTTTTTAAAACTTTTAGATGAAAAAGTAGGTAAGGAACATCACACAATGACTAAGAACTTACGAGAAGTCAGTCAACAGGAATATATACTTTTAATATTTACTGGATTTTTGAACAGTGAAAAGTTTACGATATAACCTTAATCTATTTAAGGTATTTAACTTTGAATGTTGGTTGATCGAACTCCCCCCAAAAAGGCTATTTCGATTAGATAGTAGTTGTACAAAATGGGGAAAATGCCTTGGGAGTATGGGAACTCCGGCCCAGTATTTAAATATGACAGCTGTGATTTCTTATCACTAGGAAATGGGCTTGTATTATCCACACGAAGAAGAAGCTTTGAACTGGTGTATGCCGATCAAGCCATATATTCTGGACTATGCCCCAATAATGCACCCGTTTACCTGGTTCATAAGCCGATTTATCCACAAATACAATATTTACCATCAGTTATGACTAACTGGTATCAATACACCCGCAGACGGGACCCCTTTGGTGGTGCATACAGGTATGGTGTCTTTCCATTATTGACGGCTATAACATCGAATTTCGTTATTAATATCTTCTTAACAATTCTAGTGTTTCTAGTTATTCCCAATAAGCCTTACAAATTTTCTGCCTTATTTCTAAAAACAGCATCACTAATATCTCTTACCAATCTAATTATATTTGTGACAAGGTCAATCAGTTCTGTAAGACATCAATTTGAAACTTACAATTGTGGAAGGTCTGATTTGATCATTGCACTATACTCCCAGGATATTACTTACATTATACTATCATTCATGTCATCTGTACTTTTCCAAAGCTGTCAAGTGTGTATATGTCTACGACTGTTCAAGAGAAGATATGAAAAGAAAATCATCTCGTTCTTCGGTGCTATTCTTATAGTAATTGTTAACACTTTGTGGTTAGTATCCCAGTTAAACAATAATTCTATGTTTGTATCATCGAAGTGGGACCTTTTATCCCCCTTTCAATATTTGTTTAGTACTGTAATTGCTACTTCATATGGTACTGTCGTACTCATCCATGTAATATCAAAGAGAAAAATATGGTTAATGTCTTTTCAATTAGCATATCTTACTTTTTTATCCATAATGGTCGTTTTGTTATTGCCAATATTTTTTATTATTGATGTGGCTAGGGTCTCAATAGGTGACTGGAGTGATTTATTTAAGTCTACTTGTTATTTAGGATCAATTGTCATTATTTGGGTATGGATAGATAGAATGTCTGCGTTAGAATTAAAATTGCAATCAAAGAGTGTTATTGGAAGACAAATATTTGAGGATGAAGAAGAAGATTATTACATTGCAAAATACGGTATTCCTTTCTATCATGAAGATGGTAGAGATTTCCACGAAGATGAAGATGATGATGGTGATGATGGGGATAGGCAGCTCAATGATGTACGTTTGTATGTCCATGACGTAAAGTCTGCTTTAAATTCTACGATGTCTACTGGTCTCCCTGGTGATATCCTAGGAAACTTAGAAACATGGCAGGATAACTCTGATATAATCACATTAGAGAATATGATTTCGACAGACATATCATCCACACAATCAATAAGAAATATAAACCAATGGAGAAATCAAAACCATGAAAATATCTATGCTTCTAAGAACAACAAAAATTCTAAAATAGTTGATGATGTTAACGAAGATCAAGTAAGATTTAATTTGAAGCTAGGCTACTGGGAAAAACGACAGAAAGAGATTAGTTATTGGGGTAATAGTATTATAGATAGACTAAGGTACTGGAAATCTAGTTTTAAATACAAGACAGATGGTAGTGGCACTGATGTTTACCCCAATTCGACTACTGCAGAACTTGAAGATAATCTATTCTCAAATGGGAATAGGAAGCGCCAAGAGGAGATTGTTAGAAAAAGATTAAGAATAGGCAAATCTGATCAAAATTTCGTTTACAATGTGAAGGATATTGTATTTGAATCAGATGAGGAAGATGATGCCTCATGTCTATATTTAGAATATAATCAACATGATTTTGGATCTGTCGACGGGGATATTGACGTTACGTTTTCGGACGATATAGATCTTTAACATATTAGGCTTATCAAGCATATGTTTGCCTTTTGTATTATATGATTAGCATGGAGTTTGTGATATATTATATTTTTATATTCTATTAGTTTGTTGGATTAAAATTAAACATTGATATACGTATTTACAGGGATGTGTAACTATGTAGTAATATTATTTTACATGAGTAAAGAAAATATTGTATCCACAGCTAAGAGGCGAAATCGAATATTTTAAATATTCAGGCTCGCATTTATTTAAACCAAACGAACTGCCTGGCTGATATAAACTCTCCTTATCAGGGTTTTTTCCCTTCATGAATACACGACTCCGCTTGTATCGGATCCACTGAACTCTTTTAAAAGAGTTTACTGGACTTCTCAATATAATGCAATCATATTTTGTGGAAGACATAGATTTGGAAGGTATATATTTAGTCACAGAGTTAATTAAGTGTATTAAATTCGAATTAATTTTCTTATGAAATGTCTCGTTCAATCCAGTGTCCACAATACTGGAAGATACCGAAGATAAAATGGGGTATATTTTATTATAAAGATGATATTTTAAGAATCTCTTAAAAGAATTACGTTTGGAATAGGTCATAGGCGTATAAATGTAAAATGGAATATTATTAAGTTCGTAATATTTGGGACTTGTCATGACTTTCATGTTGGGTAAAATTGTATGTATCTCCCTTATCCAAAATTTATTAATGAATTTATCAATATGTGAATTCAAAAACTTCATATCATTTTGAATAAAGGGGAGTTTATCAATTAGCTTTTGTTTTTCATAAAATATGGATGATGCAGCTTTCATAACGGAATTATTATTATCTTGAGAACGAGATGATTTAAACATATTTTTAGTTTCATAGAACTTGAAGGATTCTTGTTCATCCTTGATCTTGGAATTATGGAATTTTAATTGAATCATTGTTTGTTTGGACTTCACCGGTTTTTTGTTATTTAAACGAATCTTCGTGAAAGGTTTCAACCTTCTAATCAGACTCCTCGGTACATGCTTAAATGAACTTTTGTCATTATTGTAAATTAGACCCCCTATGGAGGCATCCCATGGAATGACTGGCTTTTTAAGTGTGTCATCAAAGTCGCCAAACCCGCCATCGACCTGCAATCGGAACTGCGTTTCTTTGCGCAAGGCATCCAAAATCTCATGGACGTTGATGTCATTAGAGTTATTTTTGTTTATATCTACAATGTGAACTGTGGAAGCATTACCATTATTATTGTATTGATCTATTGGTGTTGATTTCGAGAAAGACGCCGAGTTCCCTAAAAATAAAGGCTTATAGCCGGCAAATAACCCTTCCAAATGAACATCATCTGGTGGAATGTAATCGGTAGGAGACACTCGTGGGACGGTTAGAGACTGCTCGCCCTTTGATTTACTATTTCTGTTGTTCTTTTTACTCGAATTGTGTCTCCTCCACACAGCAACAAAAGACGAGTTAAACTTATATTTATACTTCAGTACGTTATAGCATTGGAGCATATTTATAAGCGCGAAACTGCGGTTTCAGAAGTGTGTTGTATAGGCTGATCTTACTTTCTGTTATTGGCCCGTAAGTGAGTCAGTTGATTTCATGTAATATTATAATTGCTTTAACAGTTTTTTTTCATTTCTTCCTCTGAAATAGAGGTAGGAGTGATCACATGGAACACTCCCCCCCCCCCCAACCCGGTCCGGTGCGCTTTGGGATAACATAAGGACAGTAAAAGAGCCTATTAGTCGCATACACACACACACCTGTATATATACTTGCAACTGTCAGATGCTATACTGCAGTCTTACGGGTCATCTGGCTGCTTGCCTGCTGTTTATATTGATTTCGGAGCTGAGAGACAATCACGAACAACTGGCAACAACGCAGTATGAGGTAATGAACTTCTCTGGCACAAACCACTCAGCTCACTTGCTGGAACCAGATGCCGCCAAGGGGGAAATAGGACGATTATGGGTGGGAAAATGTCTTCCTTTTATAGCTTTTCTCATTCTTTATCGTGGGGTGAGCAGCAGTCCGCGGCAATTCGTCGCAAGCGACATGTTCTGGAAAAAGGGGAGATGGGAGGAGGACAACCATGGAGGGGACCAAGGGAAAGGATATAAAAGGACAAGGGTTTTTCTCTCTTCTTTCTTCTTTTCCCTGGTCCCACTTTCGTCTCTCGAAGGAGAATAGAGAGAAAGCCCATACGAGGGATGCACAACGAGAGATGCATCCAGGTGGCTAGATGATGGAACAAATGGCAAACCCATTGAGATAGAGAGAGAAGTTGTTCCTACGAAAGTGTTAGCGGGATTGGGTTTTTTGTTTACTTTATCTTAGAGCAGCGGTGATGGGAGGTTAAGAAAACTGAACAAAACATAAAAAACACTGACTCTCAGTCCGACGGTAAACAGAAAAGGCACAAGGAACTACTATCTTGAGTGAGTTTTAGTAGAAGAACAAAACTGTTGGACCGGTGCAATTGGCACAGTTCCCGTCAGGTAGTGTGTTAGTTGACCTTGAACAATTGTGCCATCTTTACTGTAAAGTCGGAATTGTCAGGCACGTGTTTTGAATTTTGAGGACAGAAACTGGCTTATGTATGTGTCCGTGGAACAGGGCCTTTTTTCTTATTAGTTTTTATTTTTGTTCAGTTTTATTTTAATTTTTTATGTTGAGTTCAAAGGGTGATGATAAAAATAACAGGCATAAACGACACCGCAGTTCATTTTACGGTGCATAGGCAGATATCAAAGTACCGAGTACCAGAGAAAGGATAATGGACCACGATAGATTCACCACAGTCAAACGACACTTAGATATTGAACTACACTCTTTATCTGCAGAGTCAAAGAGAAAATTCCCTAACATTAAAAAATCCAGTGAGATTTCTATACAAATTTTGAAAAACTGCAATAGTTTTAATGATTTAGAGAAATTTCATGAATTCATAATACCAATTGTCCAGTCATGCACTTCAAGAAACGTTAAGTTAACGTCAATTGCCATGCAGTGTCTGCAATTACTCTCCACAACCCAATGTATCCCACAAAAGAGACTTTCTGAAATACTGGATGCCTTCATCGAAGCTACTCATTTAGCAATGGACATCCAATTGAAGGTTTTACAAATTTTACCAATATTTTTCAAGTCTTACTCAAAATACATTTATGGAAAATTATGTGGGAAGTTATTACAATGTTGTTCCAATCTCTTATTCACCTCGAATAGAAATAAGATAAATGTCGTGGTTTTTGGAAGTGCAAGCGCCACTTTACAACAGCTCATTGACGATATATTTGATAGGTTAAACACTGAGCCAGTAGAAGAAGATCTTCCCGAATTCGATGTTCAAATCGATAATGTAAATACCATTAAAGTGAATGCTTATAGATATGACGCTCATAGAGTGTTTCTAGATTTATGCAGTTCAATGGATTCCACCAAGACTATAGAAGAACCTACTACATCCGCCAATGGAAATTCAGATGCAACAAAATTTTTGGATGTCGATGAAATCCCCCTTGACTATGGTCTGGAAATTTTTGAATCATTATTCAAAAATAGCGCTAATAGTTTCACCAAATACGAGGATTTGTTATTCGTTTTAAAAGTAAAAGCTATCCCGTTGATTTTACGTTGTATCTCATCAAACACCAAACAATTTTCTACTTTGGTAAGAGGCTGTAGATGTATTCAATTATTAATCACGAACGATTTTTTGCCACATTTAGAATTGGAATTAGAAGTCATTTTATCGTTGTTAATACATGGGATATCAGTAGAATCAAATTTAACAGCATCACAGAGGGTATTATTTTTGGAAGTCTTCAGAGATATATCTACAAACTTCAATCTAATATCAAGTATATTCTTGAATTTCGATCAATATAAGGAGAAAAAACCTGTACTATTAAGCTTTTTAACAACTTGCTTAAGTCTATTGAATTCAGATATTTTAGTTCATTTCCTGGGCAAATCATCAATTATAGAGACAATAGATTCTCCGTTAATAGTCAATGAACACTTTGTGAATAAAACAAAATATTTGAATGTTCTGGACAAGGAAAATGCCCCTAGCATTCATCTAAATTATGTGATTTGGTTGATAATTTGTGTTACAAACAATATTTCTAGCTCATTAAGTAAAACAGCTTTGAAACTGTGTTCCATCAAAACAGGCAGTAATAACTCAGTGGAAGAAGTGGTGTCTATTACTAAAGAACAGTTGTTGCAGGTCTATAATGGTCTGTTTAAGGGTTTATTTGATATTCATCATTTATTTTTATTTTCTTCAACATTGGATATGAATACATTCCATGTTTTGGTCAGATCCTATCAAAAACTAGCTCATGCTTCTGGCCTATTAGCACAATCTGATAAACTAAATACAGTATTAGATGTTTTTACTAGGGCCATCATAAAAAACGTAACCGATGAGGTAGGTAATCATGAAAATAGCTTACAACTAGGGTCTAACAAGGCTTTTATTTCAGAGAAATCAAAGGGATCTTCTAGCACAAACACAATGGGTGGTACGGGAAGTGTGTTAAATGCTATAAGTGAAACTTTAATAGGCAATAACGAACAACAAACAACAAAACAACAATCAACACAATCTCAAAAGAAAAAAATGCATTCAAGATATTTATCAAATCGTCATATCAGCCTCTTTAGAGCAATAATATCATTGTCTCTATCTTTGGGATCTTCATTTGATTCAAGAAGCTGGGAATTTGTACTTACCACCTGGCAATGGGTTTCCTATTATTTATATGGTCCATCTTCTGAGTTTATGGAAAATTACTATCAAACTGATATTCCAGCACCTCCGCCTATTACAAAGAGTGATTTAATGGCTGTAGAGTCAACAATTTCTAATTTGTTTGAAAGTACGAAACTATACTCAACGTCTTCATTTAGAAAATTACTTGAACAAATGGTGGATGAGTCAGAGGTTTCTCTTCTGCCTGAATCGAAATCTGATGAAGACATAAAAGTAGTGGACTATTTACCATATTCAGTTACAGGTAAATTACAAAGTTGCATATACAACAGAGGGTTTTTCTTAATCCAATTGGGGAAAATAACTACCTATAATAGTTTCAGATTTTTAAGCGAATCAGGTAGTAATAATAGTTGGGATACATTAACGGCCTATTTATCGAAACTTATCTCAAGTCGTGATTTGCCCTCATTAAGCACTAGGCTATATGTAGTCCGTGTTTTCAATGACATCATTAAAGTGGTTTCTTTTGACCTTGGTGAAATAAGTGACCAAGATTCCAAAATAGCTGAATTTGGAACTTGGGAGGCAATGTTTACTGAGGTTATGTTAAAGGCTATTTTAGGTATACAACAACTGCCAATTAATAAGTCAGAAATATACAAAGGGAATGTTAGCAATGAAGCTGAAATTCTTTTGCAGATTTTGTCCACCATGAAGGAAATTATTAACGAATTTGGTGATTTATTATCAAAGTCATGGTCAACAATATTTCAAATACTAAACTCCCCTTTCCAATTAATTGACACGGATGTTAGAACATTATTGGAGGGAAACAAGGAGGATTTATCATTGCTGGAAGGAATATCTCAGCAGTACAAAGACATGCTACAAGTTTCATATGATGTTTTCAAATTAATCTCGGATGATTTTTTACAGACTTTACCACTGGATGTTATTAAATTTGTTATTGACACATTATCAAACTTCTGTACTCAAATTCAAAACCTAAATACATCATTTTCTTCTATCAGTCAATTTTGGCTAATTGGTGACTATTTAAGGATACAATACTCAGAAGCAAACAGACATGAATTAGACAAACAAAGAGATCTTTTCAAAACAGAAATAAAGGAACATTCTTTAGATAATGTTATAATAAATGGTGGATCGGAACCGTTTGTTTACTTTGGATTATGGTTGTACTTGCTAAAGTCTATTGTTGGTTGTGCTAATGATTCGAGAAAAGACGTTCAGAATGGTGCCATTCAAACTTTCTTTAGGATCATTGACTCCCATTCAAGTTATTTCCCAGACTGGGATTTGATATTTACTGAGGTTCTTACTCCTCTACTGACTGTTGATGATTCATCTATGCTTGAAAATGTTGAATTTTGCAACATTACCTTAAGTGGATTAGTGAATTTATATCCTATTTATTATAAGGACATGTATGCCAAGGATTACGTCCTAGAGGCATGGTTAACGTTTTTGAAATACATCAAAACTCTTTTTTCAGTGAAATCAGCTAATATTTCCTATGTGGCGTTAACCAATTACGAGAAATTATTGAAAGTTATGCTAACTTTTGAAAACCTACATGAGGTATTCCTTCAAACTTGTTGTGACATGTGGACAAGTTATAAAATTATTTACACTGACATATCTAACCAGGGAGACTTTCATGATAAGACTGAATATGATTGTATCTTAGCTTTACTACAGACATTTCCATATTTATATCAACTTGCATTGAATTATAATCTAATTAAACAAGATTTTATTGAGAAAGTTCTCCTTGTTTTTAATTCTGCTGCTAAGTTTCCCTTGCTTCCAGAATATACTCAAGACCAAAAAAAACCATGTCTTTTACAACAGACTATCCTTGACAATTTAAACATAATCGATATAGAAAATGATGAAGGGATTAAGGTTCTTGTTTTCCTCCAATATAGTATGTTGAGTACTTTAGTTATTGATACAAAGGAGAAAATTGAGAAAAAGCTAGCGTCGAAGCTATCCAAATCAACATTGTCTCGGATTCCCACCTTTGAAGCTGTCAGTTATAGGGCTTGTGAGGTCCTTGTAGAAAAATTATCTGCGGCAAGTATAGAGGAGTTAACTTTGACTAAAGAAAGGCACATATTAAGAATCATTAGAAACCTGTCAGATACTATAACTAGCAAAGTCTTAATCTGCCCTCAGGGAGATTCCAAACCATTATGGGTCCTTGCATCAACTTGTTTTCGAAGTATATCAGAACAATTATTAGAGATCTTCAGAACCGACAGTGAAAGTTCCGCATTAAAAGAAAAGTTTTCTAAGATTTTTGTGAAAGTGTCCTTAAGCTCTCTAAGATCTATCTCCCCCGAGATTGATCTAATAACAGAAGAAGACGATATACATGAGTATAAACTATACAATGATTTATTTCTTGAAGAGAAAATGATTACACTTCTTTCTGAAGATCTTTTGCATGAGTATTTAGTTGAAGTTTGGCGCGGTTCTTTCCTATATGAGTTAAATGAGATAGAAACTTCACTATTGATAGATTGCAACAATTCTATAACAGAGTTTTCTTCAAAAGTTATAGAATTGCACCTCGAGGAGTTTTCTGGATCTACTACTGAATTACCATTAAGAAATAAAATAGAATGTTCAATTGCATGTCTTAAGAATTTTATTAAATTCACGACTGTATCGGGAAATAACTACAAGAAGTTGAACGATTTAGCAGTCTCCTATTTTGCTTCAAGAGTCATTGTAGTTCTATCTAAGTTCATTGCCGATGATTACTTAATCGACAAGAAGCCAATTGCCAAAGTCCGTAATATTGAATTAGAAATATTATTTGGCGGTTTACATGAATTGTTGACTAACATATCAGCTAGTCCAAATGGCATGAAAGATATTCAGGAAGCAACAAAGAAGAACATTAAGCAGTTGTATCCACTTCTTCTAAAAATAATCCCTATGTCTCCAAAATTAAGAGGCTTCCCATCTAAGGTTGTTGAACTTACACTAGAATTTAATAAATTGTTAGCCACATGATGTTTTCAGAAATTTAAATAACCAAAGTCCTGTATAGTGATACTTTGTATAAACCTTACTACAACAAAAATAAATAAAAATAAAATAAAAAGAAGCATTTAAATTAATTAAAGCTATTTACCTAAAAAATAGTGTTTTATGATATATGTATAAAAAGAAACCAATTCAATAATTAGTTCAAAAAAAAAGTAACTCCCCATGAAATAAAAAATAAAATAAATGTAATAACAATGATTAGTAAAAATAATAAAACGTTGTCCCTATCGTAAATCTAAAATGTTCTATAAGTATTTGAGAAAAAAATCCCGTCTTCAGGAGTTCAGCAATCATAACCTTATTTCTTCCATTGAAGTAATGGTAACAAATCGGATGGATGACAAGCCATGCTGAAAAAGTTGTGATGAAGCAATTCTTCCGTGGAAGCCCTATATCTCACATCTACACATAAACATACACTCAAAAATCTTTTGATTTCCAATGAAAGTAGTTCTGGTTGCTTTAATTTTGGTGTCCCATTGGTAGCAATCAAATATAATGCCTTCAATGGATCCTCATTTAAGTAAGGTGGCTCCCCTTCTAACATTTCGATTGTCATGATTCCTAATGACCAGACATCAACTTTCTCATCGTATTCTCGTTGCTTAACAACTTCTGGTGCCATCCAATATGGCGTACCAACCATAGTGGCTCTCTTACTTCTTTTTTCAGTCAATTTTGCGCAGAAACCAAAATCAGTAATCTTTACACGCCCCATTGTATCCAACAGAACATTATCTGACTTAATATCCCTGTGAATGATATGCTTTTCGTGTAAAAATTTTAGCCCTTCAGTGGTTTCACGTACAATATAAGCAATTTGAGGTTCTGTCAATGGCGAACCCCCACTGACAGGACTGTTTTCAATAATGTCTGTTAAGGAACCACCTTCCATGAATTCCATAACCACCCAGAGATCATCTTCTGTCTTTAAGTAAGCTTCCAAAAAGTTTACAATATTTTTATGACGTGAGTCTTTCATCACTGAGATTTCATTAACAATTAATTCCTTTCGAGGCTGTTTAGACAGGATCATCTGCTTGATAGCTACCTTATCTCCCAATTGTGGTATTTCAGGTCGATAAACAGAACCTTCTGCTGGAGCTGATAGATCTTCAATTAGCTCACCAGATACTTGTGTTCGTTCTGCTAAGTAAACAGAACCACTAGCACCTTGACCAGCCTTCTCAACCATTTTGAAGTTTTGAGATGGATCTGTGTTAATTGTGACGCTTTTCAATGTACGCATTATTTCAGCATTAGACATGGTTGGTTTAGAAGTCTTCTTGGTCTTTGTCACAGCATTTTCTTTCTTAGGTTCATCCACAGGCTTCTTTGGTGCTTGTCTCATTGGTTGGAAGTTCTGTTGTTGTGGAGATGGTAGCTGTTGCTGCAATTTTTGTTGATCTACAACTGTAATCGTATTTTCTTGTGATGAAACGCCTGGTGGCTTTGGTGCAGTTCTCAATGGTGTAATTTGATTTAATCTACTCACATGGACTGGAGAATTATTCTTTGGTGGAATTATAGTAGACTGAGTATACGGATTAAGCATATTATGTTGTGGATGATATGCATTACCACCTTGAATGGCCTTTATTGGGGATGGAGAAGGAGATGGACTGTATTGCTTTATTGGGTAACTATTATTACTGTTATGCATTGCTTGCTTAGATGCCTGTGTCCCTTGATTATTAATTTGTTGAGGTGATGTTCTTCTTTGTTGTTGTGGATATAAGACATTCTGATATTTAGGAATAGTGCTAGTTGGGGAATTCCCATTACTTGTAGCATTGTTGACATTTTGTGTGGTAATTGGAGGAAGATTGGATCTTCCACTATTTGCCAAAGGTGCTCTTGCGGAAGGAGGAGCAGGGGCTTGTCTCTGCGGTAACATCGAACTTTGGTTTGGCGATTGCCTCCTAGTAGATGAAACTGGAGAAATTCTCTTATGACTATTTTCTGATTTCATACTTGATCCGCCACTTGATGAATGGGATGTATGTTGAGAACCCGTAGTGGGCAATTTTTGTAGAGAAGTACTATTAACGCTAGTATTACCAATGTTAGCAGTATTTGTAGTTGTACCATTGTTATATTCCTGATAAAATTGTAATACCTGTATTACCGCAGCAGAATCATTATTCCAATCTTCACCTGTAATTCTTGAATGCTTTAATAGCTTCTCCCAATTTGTGGGCATTCCAACGAAAGAACCCGTTTCTGGATCAAAACCCACATGTACTTTATGAGTGAAATTGGTAGGCGACGAAACACCACTTAACAGAGGGCATTTACTAAAGAGAGTATCCATCCAGTTATTCATGTCCATTTCTGATTTCACTGCTATGTAGACTGTTTTTTTGGAGCCATTGTCATTCGAATTTGATAAGGTAACGTTCCCTGAATTTAAAGAAGATGCTGAATTTCTCTCACTAGATCTGACGATCTCTAAACAGTATTGTTTTAATTGCGTCCTACTTACACTGACGATAGAGTACAATGAGATATTTACGCTTGGCTCATCGTTCATCTTATCATTTTTATATAATAACAAACTTGTCTCATTTATTATTAGGTATCTTTTTTGCCATAAGAAGGAGAGAATACCATCATCTTTGTAAGATACCCATCCTGACTTCTTTTTGAATCCGTTCAGACTAGTAGAACTATTATTATTTGGAATGTTGTTTGACATCATACGCGTTGAGAACCCATTTCTCAATTCTAATTGGTTTAAAGTCTTAGTTAGAGGTTCAGTTTGATTATACGCGAAAGTAGGCTTATTACCACCACTCGCGTTAGAATAGCTCTTCATACCGGCATTGGGAGGTTTAGGTGCGGGTCCTATATTTTGGAAAGCATTATCCGAAATAGAATTAGCAGCAGCAGATAACGACATGATATATGTATGTATTTATGTATATATATTGTGCGATACACTATATGCTGTTATTGCTTTCTTGTCGTGGTTATTTTTTTGCTCTCTTGCCAATTTATCCAACTTCTCTTGTCTCGAATACCTTACGCAATTGATACTGGAATAAACGTTCGTCAAGTCTTGTGGTACTCAGAAGAGAAGTGTCAAGAGATTCAGAAAGTAAAAAATATATATATCCTGGAAATAAAGAAAATACGAAAAGACTGGAAAGACCGTCGCAATACTGGATATCATGAATTTTTAGAAATGACAAAACTTTTACGTGATTCTCCCTCCAGAACTCGATTCCTCCGCTGTTTCACGATTGCTTCATCCTAGAGATTTTTGTTTGTATTATAAATTTTTCATTCGACGTTTTCTCGAGGAATATTTTTTTGTTCGAGATCGACTTTCCCAATCGGGAAAAATACGCGGGCTCCCCTATTTCGCGTCGTACACGTGACAACGAAGATACCTGGTGCAGTGTAATAAGAGATACACGGAAGCGGTAGTGTTGCTTAATTGAACTGATGAGGATGAAGATTATTACTGTAGATGCTAGAGAGATTTATGTATTGTTTTCTATATACTGTTGATGATACTGTTGGATAGGGTGTTTCCCTTGGAGAGCCAATATTCCCGTTTTGTCTGTGCGTCTACAGTGAGTTTCTGCAGCCTGTTGTTATTGTTTATTGGTTCCTCATCTCGAAGGGATGACAATGATACGGATGAGGAGGAGTGCAACGATGGGGACAAGGACAGTTGTTTTGCCTGTTCGTCCTCGGTGTCTGACAGGCCCATTAATTTATCGACTGTTTTGTCTGTTCTTGGTGTGCTGAGTGTCTTTTTGGAAACCCGTTTTTTGGTCGATGGTTTCTTCTTGGTGGGTTTGGCTGTAGTCATTTTGGTGACTATCTTCCAGTTTTGCACCTCCTCTTGCAGTAATAACTCATCGCTACTAATATCAGTAAATATATCAGCTTTCTCCTCCCGGATCTGGAACAAATCTTCATTTTCTAAAATGGCATGATTTTCCACCAAATGTCTTTCATCCTTGAAGTCTCTAGGTTTGCCCTTATATTTAATAACATGTCCCAAAATGGTTTGCTCTATACGGTTTTTGAAACTTGACGCATCCATTTCGAAACACTTATTAGTTAGAGCCTCATATGCATTCTTAAAACTCTTTTGGATTTCCTTTAAATTGAATGAAGACCTGCTTATATTGTTGTCTTCGTCACTTGGATCTTGTATGACTAAGGCAAAATCAGAACTTCTAAAGGGATTACTTCTAATCAACATTGAATTCTTATACTTATTCTTGGGTAGATATCTGGCAGAGTTCTCTGAAACACTTATTATAACATCGTCATACGAGAAATTTCTACCATATAATTCAAAAAATTCAATTAGCAATACTCCTAAATTCGGTATGAGTTCAAGTTGTCCCAAGTTGTATAAGGGATGCATCTTTATAAACGAATAGACCATACAAATGGTACTAAACCCACCTAACCCACCGGTATGAACATTATTAAGCTTTTTAACATTTAAAAATTGCTTGATGACTAATACCAACTCTCTTAAACCTGGTATTTCATTTAGCCATTTCCTAATAATTCTCACTGCATCTATCCCATTCATTCTTTCAAAAGATACATCTATGTTCAGTTTAGACTCGGGTTCAACAAATTTGACGATAGGCACTCGGGCTTTAGCTATTACCTCAACATGTGTGGCTATTTTCTTTTGCTTTAATATTCTTGATAATTGATAAAGGTATTGTCTGTTTTCTTTATCTCCCTTTTTACTATTAATGACACAATCTATATCAGACCCTGGCAAGTATAAATCAGTAGCATAAGAACCAAAAACTCTTACTTTGGAATCAGGCCAAAGTTCAACAACAATTTTTCGAAGCTTTTGAATTGTCTTGTTACGAAGTTCAATTTCGTCACGGGTGGGTGAGATGTACGAAATAAAATCTTTGATTTCTCTGGTTAACCAATGATTAATTTGGGTTCTTTTGGTATGTGGGTGATTTAATAACCAAGGATGTGTTGGGTTCGATGTTCTTTCACTATAGGAATTCTCTCCTTCCTCCTCCTCCTCCTCCTCCTCCTCCTCAATATCGACTGTATCGGCATCTTCCTCTTCCTCAGTTGAAGAAGATAATGCTATAAAATCAAAATTAGAATCCAACTCATTGCCTTTATTCAATTCGGGTGGTTTGCGCTCTTCTTCCACCTCTTCTTCACTATCGGACAGGGCAACTTCAGGTATGGCATCATTCACCTCTCCAACCAAGGATTCATCGAAAGTCAGAGTTTCATATCTGTTAAAATGCTCTACATCCTCATCAAATACTTTAAATGACCTTTTGATTTTATTGAATGAAGACTTTCTCATCTTACGAACAGGAACTTTTGACCTGTTGATTTTACCCAACTGTTTCTTCAGCTTGTTTTTACCCATCTTGCAAAGACCACTAAGCCATATATGAGAATAAAGTGCCCTCAGCAAACTGTGACACCTGCAACGAGTACTGTCTTGGATAACATTCAAAGTTGAAAAGTCTGAGTTGTCAATCAATATTGAATGTCACCTCATCGAGGTCATATAAATTTTTCAAATGTTAACATGATAAAAATGCATGTGATGTTAAATTAAACATAATAGTATACATGACCACTACATACCTATATAAGCAGTTCGATAAATACATAAATGCACATGCATAAACACAAATATATATCTATTAATACCAATATGAAGGATGTTTCGTATCGCTTCATTAGGTATTGGAGAATGAAGGTGGTGTAATCTATGGTACATTGTTTGTTCTGTGAATCGTGCGGAATTCTTGTAGAAAACTCAAATGGCGGTGGACGATTAGATCAATGCCATGGCAACACCTGCTAAAGCACCTAGACCAGCTGGCACAATTTTACCTGCATTTCCAATAAAGGTACTTACACCATGAGTGGATGATTCAGTAGACACTTGGACTACTGTGGATAAGGTTGAGTTACCATTTATCGAGGTTGAGTGGGAGGACACATTGCGGGAAACGGCTGAAGATGTCATAGATTCTTTGCTAGCTGAGCTTATAGGACCAGATGGGGAGGCAGTTGGAGTCTTAATGGCAGAGCCAGCAGCGGAAGATTCAGCTGTAGTGGTAGAGTCAGCTGTAGTCTTAGTGACAGAACCGGTTTTGCTAACAGATACGGTGGTACTTGTATATGGCGTAGATGTGGAGGTCATAGTTAAAACAGCAGAAGTAGTAATCTCTGGAGTAACTGTAACATCTACATAGCTGATATCAGTGTCAGTATCAATGGAGGAAGTGGTAGCCTTAGTTGAGGCAGCGAATGAAGCGATCACAAATACTGTGGAAAATTTCATATTTGGTTGATTATCAATAGAGCTGAAATGAAACGAATGGATTGTCTGTACAAAAGTTGTGTCTGACACCTACTTATGATGGACATGATGTTAAATTGGAGAAAGATATCATTTTAGTCAGGATAAGGAACTCAATTTATTGGCATTCTTATATACTATTTTTTTTTCCAGAACCTCTATTCCTGTTGTCACCCTTGAAACATCCTCCCCAATACCACTCTGAGCCTACGATAACGATTTCGAACGTATAACTAGCAGTCATCTCCCAAACCATTAACTGCTCTTTAGAAACAGCCAAACATTAAGTTTAATGTGTTGATGTAGATTTCGTGTGTATGCCTCTGCATTTCGTGTAATTTTTGTTATAACAATTTTCGCGTCTCTTAACTATGCATTTCGTGGCCTCCTAACAAGAGTATAACAACATCAAATTGTGACAAAATATCGTGTTCTAATCTACGAGCAAATTGCATGAGCAACTCACATCTGGACATAGCTGAGCAGCAGTCAATTCATCTTTTTCGTTTTTGAATATAGCTATCGCATAGTCCTTAATGCAATACTATTTTCACGATTTCTCGGCACTAGAAAATATAAACAAATGTTCCCCTAATAGCAAATAAACAAGCTTAAGATAGTAAACAAACCATTACAATGGGTTGTACCTATACACATACATATATCAATACACAAATAAGCTAACTAGAATAGGCGATGCTATTTATTGGTAAGTGCTCTCCCATCAAAATTAGTACCGTCGTCAATTCACATGGGCATAATATAGCGAAAAAATTCCATGTTTTCGTAAAGAAAATACTTTAGTAATAATATTATTTATATTATACAGAATATGGTACATTATTCAACACAATATGACTCTCTTTTTTTTTTAGATTTTAGATTTATATTTATTTTTTAATATCTGTGGTTAAGTTATCTATTGTATGGATGGTAGCCATTACGTCTATTGTTGTAACCACCTCTGGAAGAACGGTATCCACCACCTCCATGATGACCACGTCCGTGGGAACGATATTGGTTGGACCCTGACTGAGAACCTCTTGGGCCTCTTGGTAAGTTCATTGGCAATTGGTTTTGCTGATTTCCTTGTTTAGAATTGTTGCTGTTATTGCTATTATTATTGTTATTTGGTGTATCGGAGTTATTGTCAGATTCTCCACCTATGGTTTGAACATTGCTCGATTGAGTATCAACACTTTGCATGCCTGTTTCAGAAGAAGTTCTTGAATCACTTTGGTTATCATTGGCATTAGCTGAACCTGAAGACTGTGCGGTGTTTGGAGCTGGCATGCTAAAGCCTGGCATCATCGCTTGCATTTGTTGCATTTGTTGTTGGAACATTTGCGTGTAATCTATTCCAGTTTGTTGTTGTAGTTGTTGATAATAATCTTGCATTTTTTGGTAGTAATCTGTCATAGCCTGCGGATTAAACATTGGGTTGAACCCCGCCATCATTGGGTTTTGGTACATTTGAGCCATTGGGTTTGCTTGGGTATAAGTGTTTGCTGCAAAATTTTGGGCAGGTGGGCTGTTTTGTTGAGGTTGTTTTTGCATGTGTCTTGGCTCTGCTCTTTTAATTTCAATTCTCTTGCCCTTAAATTCGATATACTTATTCTGGCAAACTCTATCGACGGCATCTGGAGAGTCGTAAGTGACAAACCCAAAACCTCTTGATCTACCAGTGTCTTTATCCAGCATTAATTGGGCGTCAATAATTGTCCCCCACTGGGCAAAAAACTCTTCAAATTCCTTTGGTCTCACATCGGCACCAATACCACCAACGAAGATTTTACCTGTCTTATCTTGTTCTTCCCTTGGAATAGCTCTCTTAGGATCGATAACTTTACCATCAAGAATATGTTGTGTCTTTACAACTTCGTCAACACTGCTTGGATTATCGAAACTTAAGAATCCAAAACCTCTAGATCTACCAGAGTTTGGGTCTTTCATGATCTTTAAATCTATAACTTTACCATATTTACTAAAGTAGTCCGTTAAACCTTCTTCTGTAGTTTCCCAGTTTAATCCACCAACGAACATTTTACAGTTCTCTCTTGATAAATCTGCCTTCACAGCCTCAGCACTATTTGTTTCAGTGGAGGTGTTATTAGATGGTGTAGATGCAGCTTGCGTGGCTTGTTGTTGGAATTGTGACATCGTTTGCTGCAATTGTTCCCAAGGTAAGCCTGCAGCGGCAGATGCTGCATTTGAACTGGCGGTTACAATAGAGGCACTGTTGTTATTAGTAGAACTATTGTTTTCATTGGAGGTAGTGTCAATTTCGTTCTTGGAATTTTCCTCTGATTTATTAGCGTTTTGAGTTAAATTCGAAGACAATGCTTGCAATGCAGCTAGTTGATCCAATGAAGACGATGTATTGTCAGACTCTTGAGTCTTTGATGAATCAGCATTTTCAGCTTGTGGGGTAGATTCTGGTTCTTTATTTGTAGTGGCATCATTTTTGACATCATCATCACCATAGATGTCGTTAAACTCTTCTTCGTCAGAACTCATATTTCCTCTAATTCTTCCTCTGAAACGGTCGTTATGGGGTTATCTAATATAAAATTTATTAAACAAATTTTTAGAATACAACTAGATAGTAAAATTATACTTATTTCCTATAATGCAAGGATTTGTAAATAATAAAATAAAAGAATAATATTATAATTTAATAAAAAAGAAGATAGAGAATTAATTAATTAGTAAATTTTTTTAATTAAATATTACTTCTATTTTATTATCGTTGTCCTATTTTCTTTTCTTTCTTAGTCTTGTCTAGCTTGGGCAAAAACCAGACAAAAAATCTCTATAACGGTTAGATTTATAAAAATTTTAGACAATATATGAATAGTACGAGTATACTTAGAATGAAAAAAAATATTCGTTCGAAATCTTCTTCTATTGTATTATTGTTGCGTCAAAAACTAATAAATGCAAAAGAAAACTAAAATGCTTCAAAAATAGTATATGCTTTCTTCTTTTTCCTTTTTTTAAAAAAAAACACAAACTAAAAATTGAACCTGGATTATTTTCTTTATATCTTTATAAAACACAACCTTGACGTAATCAATAGTGTTTCACAACCAGTGTAGTTTCGTATAGATCACACTCAAAGAAAAAAAAATTCAGTGAAAAGATATAATATTATTATATCTTTAATACTTCTCTCCTGTTTGACGAAAAAGTTCTTCTTTTCTCTAACTTTCTCCAACTCTCTGGACGTCTGATTTGCTTTCCTTTCTTTCTCCATACGCCACGAACGCAAAACGGAAAACAAATTTCGTCCTCTTTCTCCTGACATTTCCCTTCGCCTTTTATACTTTCCACCCGGAAAATTTTTAATGATTTTTTTCCTTGAACATTTTGACATTTCTCCAGAACGGAATTCCAGTTACCCGGATCTTGAAGCCACAGATGACTGACAGTTAATTCCGGTGTAGCAGAAGTAGCAGTAGTGACATCAGCGACTAGATGGGTAGACCAACAGGAATAATGATAGATAATATTACAATTTACATACACTAGGTATTTAGAGACGTATTCTAGAGACGTCTGTGCTTCAGTCCTAAGGGATGTTTCTATATATGTATTCGGATATATATGCACTGTGGGAATATTAGGTACAGCAATGGGCGACATAATATGCCATGGCAGAGGGTTCGTCATCGTTGGCAAGATTATTGTGTTTTGGCTTTGTGATGTCGACAGTCTTATGCAATTTTCGCAGTCGCAGCGATGCATCGTCGAACAACGTTCGGTTGTCATCGTCGGGAGTGTCTTGATCCAGCGATGTGAATGCCGCTGATATGACGGTCGATTGGTCGTTTTTCTGATCTACAGTGACTTCTCTCTTGGGTGTCTCGAAACAAGCATTCGATACTAAATCCATGGTTATCATGTCAAAGCACTGTTGGACAAGATGCCTCCATTTGCTCGATATTTCGAAGTTGCCGGAAATTGTCACGCCATGGTCGGTCTCGATCTTGTCGATATTTTCTAAGACGTCCTCGTGGGTCACTTGCCTGTCCTTATAAAGGTCAAGTTTTGTACCAATAATATATACCCTCAATTTGGACAGTTCCAAGGAGGTAAAATTTGCCAGGGCTTCCTTGACCCAAAAGTCGAAACAATTGGTGAAGCTTTCCTTATTGCAAATATCATAGGTAAGTACCAGGCCATTCGTCTTTTTGTACAATGAGGAGATCAAGGCATTGCGATATCTTTCTTGTCCTGCAGTGTCCCAGAATACACAATTGAAGAATCTGTTGTCAATGTTCACATAGTTTGTTTTAATATCAATACCGATGGTGCTCTTGGTTTGGATAACTAGTTCCTTGGGGTCATCGTTGCCAACAGGGAACCCGGCCATACTGAACCGTTTTGCCGAGAAATTATTTCCTCGACGTGTCTTAAAATCTGTGCCTGTAGAGTTTGATCTGTGATCAATGGACCTCCGGGATTTGTTGATGTTTCGTGATGATAATACATCTCCTCTGGTGGGGAGTTCATTGCACAAGGATAGGATCAAAGCGGTCTTACCCACACCTGCGTCCCCAATCAATAGCAGTTTCATACTTGATGCGTTCATGATTACGTTTTCGTTAATTATTGAGTCCTTTGACTGATATTGATCAATAGAGGTCAATCTGTAGAAGGAGTTTCTAGGGGACGTGCTGCAAGTGCCGGCAGCAGACAATCCCATCCAGGAAGACACATTAGACTGTGTTTCCAACAGATCATTCGTTAGCCATGATGATCTGTCTTCATTTGCAGATGAGGGAAACCGTCCGGTAACGTTCGCCTCTGACGCTAGTTTTGGAGACAGTACAACATTCAAAGGATGATGTAGTTTCCTTTGACTCATTGTTTTGATGAGGGATCAATTAGTTGTTGGGTGATCGGAACGGAACGTGCTTCTGTGTCCCACAAATGAGTGGGGGAGAGGAACTTTCAACAACGCGTTTTCCCTCTTGTATAGTCTTCTCTTCACATTTTTGTTATTTTTTTCGTTTTCTGATTTCTCGTTGCTCAAATGATGATCCTTGGCAAAAATATCGACAACTAAGCAGCAATTTTAACAATAATAATAAAAAATTGATAGTTGATATATATTTATATATGTATTAAAGATTTATACAAATATTATACTATTATATATATATAGTTTTTTCTTGGTTTGTTTGTCTTCCTTTGCAGTTACGGATAATGATGCGATTAGATGTAACCGATTCTGTTGGCAATGTCAAGAGCATCGTAGTCAGCAGTCAATCTAACAAAGGCTTTCTTAGTACCGTTGGTTCTGACCAAGGTGTTAACGGATAAGACATCGACATCATATAATTCCTTGACGGCTTGCTTGATTTGATGTTTGTTAGACTTCATGGAGACTTGGAAAACCAAAATGTTACCGTCTTCAACCTTCTTCATAGCGGTTTCAGAGGTGATTGGTTGTTCAATGACCTTGTAGGAGTCCAATCTGTTGTAATGTGGTACACTCTTGGAAGCGTATTTTGGAGATCTTCTCAACTTCAAAGTCTTTGGTAATCTGAAAGTGGCATGGGTTCTGACCTTCAATGCCTTCTTGGCATTAGTACCCTTGACAACAGCTTTCTTAGCAGCAGTAGCTTTAGCTGTGGGATAATACACGGAAGAAAACTCAATGTTTCAATTCCAATAGCAAAGTTAGTAAAATCTCGTTCATCGTGGACGACGCCAGCGCGCTTCGCAGCCCGCAGAACGTGGGGGTGCTGGACGTGCTATTGGAGGGGCGGATAGGACTATATACATACCAGATGGAGCCATTTTATCGATGCAGTTTTATCACTCTGTTGTGGGATAAGATGTCTTGACAGAAATCGCAACTTCCAGATAAATACAACTTTAAGATGGGAAGAACTTTAGAAATGGAAAAAAACTGAAGAGTTGAGAAGTTATAATTTACTGGATGAAAAGTTGCAAGAGGGTATTGTGTGCAGCGAGGGGGAGGGCCTGCTGGATGGGCAGGTCTGTTGGAATGAAATTCAGAGTGAAAAATTTCCCGCCTGGAGGGGGGCAGCCTGGCAGGCCGGAGGAGCGCGCTGTCGGTGCGTCGGTGCGTCGGGTAAGTAGTGCCCAGACAAATAAAGAGAGGGAGTGCGTGTGTGCGCGCGGGACGTATCGGGGAAATATCCCGGGAAGGAAACGCTTTTTGAACAAAAAATGGAGACCTCACCCACACCCCCCGAGAGAGCAGTCACAAAGGTTGGCAGGCGGCCGTGCTGGCGGCAGAGACTACAATGAGAACACCGTCTCGCGGGCCCCAGGGCAACCGGTCGACGTTTCATTATGTTGTTCACAGCACATTGCATAGGTTTTGCATAGGTACATACATACTGAAAGTTATTTATTTACATGAATTATCTCACAACCTCCTGCTGCTCCTGGCCCTGACACCACCGAATTTCAGTTTCGTGGTGTCGGAGATCCTCGTAACAAACTTCCTGATGTTATTGCCCTCCTTGCCGTTCATCGCGGCGATGAACGCAGAGCGGCCCTTGCCGAACTCATTCATGACGACCTCCAGCTCCACGTTCTTGGACAGCAGTCTTCTCTCCTCCAACATCTGGAACACCTTGGTCGCCGTCTGGAACCCCGCCTCGTACTCGCCCCGACTGGCCTTCCGGAACCCCAGGGACCCCGTGGTCACCACGAAGTTCACGCGCTGGGGCAGCTTCAAGTAGTACAGATACCGTTCGTTGTACGACAGCGACGGGTTCCGCTTGAGATAGTTGACGTCCTCCACCACAGAGCTGACCGTGATCACGGTGTTGTTCTTCGTGAAATTCCCATGCAGGATGTACTTCAGCACCCGCTCCTGCGGCTTCAGCACCCCTACGCCACTGGCAACACTCTGGCCGCCAGCCGCCACCGTCTGCTCGCCCTCCAGGGCCGCCCTGTTCCTGCTGCCTCTGGCACTCGGGGTGAAGATCCCCTCCATGATCGAGCTGGTCTCCTGGCGCCACACCCGGCCGCCATGCAGGCTCCTTCTGGCCACGTTGTGGAGCACTCCCTTGCAAAACACACTCATCGCAATCCCAGCCCTTGTATCGTCGAGTTCCTTGCTGCCTTTCCGTCTGTCTCTCTGTCTGTCTTGGGCATATATATATACCTTGTTCTAATAACGCCTGAGCAAGACTTCGGGGAATCAGACTGCCACACACTCACCCGGCCAGGACTGCATGCGGCGCTACCACACTACTTTCACCGCAATATCACGTGTGTTTTATATCTGGGAAATATTTCCGTTCTAAAATTTTTTATTCTTTCCCTCCCTCCGAGACAGCGTGTGTGAGAGAAGTTCCCAAAATCCCAAGGCAGAAGAAACAAGGAAATAAAGGATGGGAAACGCAAGTTCTCGAGAACAACTGCTACCGGAGCCGGCAAACTCACCAACACCTCCATCGCCAAACGAAGATCTAGTATCCGGGTCAAGCACCTATTGCATCGAAAAGAAAAAGAAGTGTGTGTCCTCTCTTTGTGTATACGTGTGTGTGTGTGTGTGTGCGTGTGCGTGTGTATGCAAGTCAAAGCTAGTGTGATCCCTGGTTTCTGAATTGTATTTTATTGTATCAATTCCGAGGTAGGGCTATTATTTAGGTCGAGTCCTGTATTCTGTTTTTTTGTTCAAGTTTTTTTGTTCTTTTTGTTCATCATCGTCATTGATCTTATCCTAGTGCATTCCATCCTCGCCCCCCTGTCCTGCTCTCCATTTCGAACTGCCTTCCAAATATGTCAACAGCAGATATCAATAATGAAAGGGGCATCGAGTTCATTGCCGACGACGTGACGTCTAATGCGTCAAATACTGTCAGACGGATGCTCATCAAGGAGTATAGGAAAATCGGCCACGGTGCGTTCGGCACCGTCGTCCAGGCCTATCTAACCAACGACAAAGTCAACTGGATCGGGCCCTTTGCCATCAAGAAAGTTCCTGCACAAACAGAATACAAATCTAGGGAGCTGGAAATCCTGAGAATAGCAGACCATCCCAACATCGTCAAGTTGGAATATTTCTTTACTCATCTCTCGCCAAGAGATAATAAAATCTACCAACATTTAGCCATGGAATGCTTGCCTGAAACTTTGCAAATCGAAATTAATAAATATGTTTCCCAGAAATTGGAACTGCCCCTTAGACACGTCCAGTTGTACACCTATCAGATTGCCAGAGGTATGCTGTATTTGCACTCCATGGGCATTTGTCATCGTGACATCAAGCCTTCCAATATATTGGTGAACCCAGCCAACGGTGTCCTGAAAATCTGCGACTTTGGGTCTGCAAAAAGATTAGAACACAATCAACCTTCTATCAGTTACATATGTTCTAGATTCTACAGGGCTCCAGAACTCATCATTGGATGTACCCAATATACAACACAGATCGATATCTGGGGGCTCGGATGTGTCATGGGTGAAATGTTAATAGGAAAGGCTATTTTCCAAGGTCAAGATCCAATTTTGCAACTAAGAGAAATCGCTAAATTATTAGGTCCTCCAGACAAGAGATTCATCTTCTTGTCAAACCCAGCATACGATGGCCCGTTGTTCTCCAAACCGTTATTCAATGGCTCTTCAAAATCTAGATTTGATAAATATTTTAGTCATGCGGGTGAGGATGGCGTTGATTTATTAACTAAAGTATTAGCTTATGAACCACATTTTAGATTATCTCCAAGAAGAATACTAGCTCATAAGTTCTTTGATCCCTTGAGATTCGATCAAACCTTTGTACCAAGAAATCAAACTGAACCAATCCAAGTACCTAACCTCTTTGAATTTTCAGACCTAGAATTAGAACTGTTGGGAGAATTTAAAGATAAAATAATACCAAATAATAATATTAGTCATACTTACAATAATATCCACAATAATGATAACACTTCGAACCTTCCAAATGGTAGCGTTGAACACATCGATTTAACCAACGAGTGAGCCCATAATCTCTCATTTTGTGTCTTTCTTCACTACTCCTCACATCATTATTGTTATTAGGAAGGAAAAAAAAACTATATACTATATATATATATATATATATGCATATTTATTACTATTACTATTATCATTATTATTATCCATATATCTATATATTCATATAGTTAGTGAGTAAGAATATTCATCTTCCATGTTTTGTGCAATCCATACCATGACACAACTGAGTAATATCATGATGTTACTTAAAACATTATTAATACCCATACCTAAAGTCGGATAACTCTTGAATCCCTCCATAATAAATTTTAAGATTAGTACTGCAACTGAACCAGATAACCCCCCGCCTAATAATGTCAATCCGAAGAACAGCACCACCCTAATTTGCCAAACCATTTGATTTGACCCAAATTCATCGAACAACCGGTTTTTATCAATACAACTCACAATGAAAAACCCAAGATTCGTGCAAATCAAGGGGATCCAATCCACTATTGTAATATGTAACTTGGATGCATTGGAATTCCGTGAATATATTAACGAATCAATAAATAACCATATCCCAATGGAGTATAGTATTCCCGATAAATAAACTGTGAAAACCCTTAACGTGCTACTTTTCGAAATTCGAAAGGGTAACTTAAACAGTCCTCGTTCACTATCATTCATTATTTAAACAATACACACGCACAAGCACACAGACCACGTACGAGCTCCTCTTAGAGTAGTATTCGCAAACCCGTGGGTATGCCAATTGTTAGTCCTTAAAATCTATGCTTCTAAAAACATGTAAAAACTTCAAAAAAAAAAAATTTCAATGCTCATCGCAACTTTTCACTCCAAACAACAGGATTGGTCAAATCGTCAAAAGAACATATAAATTTGCTATGCCTAGAAAGAAATCCGCTGCAAAAAAGGCTAGAGAGGCTACCAAGAAGTCAGATCGCCCTGTTGATAAAGACTTGTCCACCGCAAAGGCACCCGTTGCCAAGCCAGTTGAAAGCATCGACGAAGGAAATAACGACGAAGATTTCTCGGCTGACGAGAGCAGCAGCAGTGAGGAAGAGGATGATTATGGTGAATTGATAACAGAGGAAGTTGAACATGGTATCAGCTCTGTTTTAGATGCTCTGAGAAAAAATGAAACGAATAAATTATTGGATCCTAGTGTAAAATTCTTCGATGATCCAGAAAATGCAGTACACGATTCTGTGAATGAAAGTACAAAGAGCAAGCCTATGTATTTGAAGGATTACCATAGAATTAACCTGTTATCAGGTGGTGCCGAAGATGAAGAAGACGGAGAAATGAAAACGGTAGATGACAAGCAATCCTACGTCTCGCAACAAAAGGAAGACAAAAAGAAATTGCTGGATGAGATCAATAGTGCATTTAGAGAAAATGCAAACGAAGATGATGCTGAAGACGTTAATGAGGATGGGCTATTATTGAAAAAAAAGTCTTCAAGCTCTAAACCTGCTCAACTAAAATTACCTGATCCTGACGAAAATGAAGAAGAATTCTTAAAACAATTTGTGGATCAACATGCATGGATTCCAAGAGGTGGGAATCAAGTGTCTTCAAATTCTGTTATTGAAAATATTGAGGAAGATGACGAAGAATTTGATGAAGCTGCAGAAAAATTTGAAAACGCCTATAATTTTAGATATGAAGATCCAAATGCTGCTGAGATCATCTCTTATGCACGTACTCAAGCAACATTAAGAAGATCCGATAATACGTCGCGTAGGAAAAAGAGAGAGCAAGAAAGATTGCAAAAGGAGGAAGCACTAAAGTCTAAAGAATTGGCATTGCATAAGAAAAAAGTTAAAAAGGTTGCACAAATATCTGATATCTTAAAACAATTACAAAAGGAATATGGTTCTGAATTAGATGAAAGCATGGTGAAAAAGATCACTGATACCTTATTGAATAATGATTATAAGGAAAATGAATGGGATAGTGTTGTATCTGAATTATTTAATGAAGAATTTTACAATGAGGAAGGTAAGCCAACTTGGGATGAGGATGACGAAATAATGAAAGATTATTACCAGCACGATGATGAAGAGGTAGAAGAAGAAGGAACTAAGAATGAAGAAGAAGAAGTTGATCAAAATGAGGAAACAACCACCTCTAGAAAGAAAAAGAGAGAAGAAAAGAAATCCAAAAAAAAAGAGAAGAGAAAGATTGAAGATATGGTCGAGAAATCTATTAAGGAGAATAAGTTAGCATTGATTGATGAGTTGGAGAAGGAAGAGGAAGAAAGAAAGGGTAGGTCGAAAACTAGAGATGAAGACTCATTAAAATTTCGTTATCGTGAAGTTTCACCGGAGAGTTTCGGTTTATCCACAAGGGAAATCTTTGCTGCAGATGATGCCGCTCTTAATGAATATATCGGATTAAAGAAGTTTGCACCTTATAGATCCAAGGAATTGAGAGCTAAAGATAAAAGGAAGGTGATGAAATCTAAGAGACTCAAAGAATGGAGAAAGAACGTATTTAACAACGAACAAGGATTAACCAATGAAGAGGACATAGTAGAATTACCAGTCGAAGGAGATTCTAAGAAACGTAAACATCACGATCAAAAGAAGCACAAAAATAAGAAGTTACATAAATGAATCTTGTTATTGTTTATATATTATTTTATATATATTATGATAATTAGAAAAAAAGAAATACTATACATAGAAGAGAAATTAAAAAGGATGCTTATTGAAAGTGATATCGAGTTATCCATTGTCTATAAGGAATAAAGTTCATATTATTTGTAATCAATTTTCCTTTGATGATTTACATGGCGAAGAATGTACTGAGGTAGATGCTCCTACAGCAATAACGGGAGGGATTGCATTCGTTAGATCATTATTATTTGGATTTAACGATATCCGAGGCGATGGACTGAATATATTATGTATATAGTCTCCCATATTAAAATTTGGAGTTTTTAATAAATGTGGATTAAAGTGCTGATTATCTCTCGATGGAGTTGCGGGTGCATGGTTTGTATTATTATTATTATTGTTAGTCGATGATACAGTGGACCCTCTTTTTCTTTGTCCCATTGATGCACCACTGTTGCTTGTATTACTGCTTATATACAATGATGGTGAATCCATTAAGAGTTCATTGAAGGAAACAGAATTATCCACCATCATATAAGGCATTTTGAAAGTCGACTGAGGCGATGTTATTGAAGGTTTCATGTGTGAAAATCTTATAGCTTCTTCTGCAGTGGCAAATGCAGAATGGTGATTCGACAGGTCGTTGTGGAATGGTGTTGAAGGAGCTCGAATTGTACTACTTCCTCTTATTCTACTACCGAGGTTCGGTGTCTGTAAGTTGCTGTTTCCTTGAGCTTTAGATGTACTAACATAGGGGCTAGTGGCCAAATACATTAACAAATCTGCACCTGCGTTATCCTCATTATGAGACATTGTTTTCATTCCGTTGTTCTGCTGTTTTGGAGGTGTCTGAACATCTCTATTCATGGCAGAATGTGCAGCTCTTGGCGTCTTTGGAGGTTCCATCGTGGGCTTCTTAACGTCAACGTCCCAATTTTTGGTTGGAGAAGGCGTCCTAGAGGAGGACCCTCTGGGGTTTTCCAATATTATCTTCTTCAAAGGCGACATTCTTTCTAAGATGGTGTCTTTGATTTCTCTGGAATCGCCCGTTCTTTTCCTGGGTCTCATTGGCTTCTGCAATTGACCGACGCCACTACTTCTGGCGACCGGATTAGCCGCACTCGACCCATCCCCATGGGGTCCATCAGCATCCTCTTCAGCTTCATTCGGAGTGTTCACCTTATTCAAATCCACTTTCAATTGACGCGTTAATTGGGCCAACTGAGCTCTCTTCAGAATCTTCGACGTGAGTTCCTTTTCCTGTTCTGGAGACATTTGCTTCGAGTTATATTTCTGTCCAACTGCTAACTTCTACAGTCCACCAACGTAATCTCATCCACTATTGTAGCAGCCGTTAGCGCTCTATCCGACCTAACTGTTCTTTAGTTTGGCGTTCACTTCCAACGTTTTCCAAATATTTTCAAAAACCTGTCAATAAAAAAATGAAAAGCTGCTCTTAACGTCCAAGACTACACGAACTAAAAAAGACAGGACAAAAACACACCACAAGAGAAGAACACAGCAATACAAGAGCCCAGATGATGTCCAGAAATGCCGCCATGTCCAGACTGGTGAAAGCTTGCCAATTTGCACGAACTCCAGCGAGGATTTTACCGTTGTTAACGGCGGTGAGGCCTCAGTACCATCGGGCATTGCCACCATGGACGGCAAGAAGACCACTCCATGCTGGGTTAACGATGCTCCAAGAATCTACCAAACCCATCCGTGAGAAACAGCCCCAGTTCATGATAGCGTTCACCTGCAAGAAGTGTGACGAAAGAAGCTCTCACTTGATCACCAAACAGGCCTATTACCATGGAACAGTGCTTATTACGTGCCCGCACTGCAAGAACAGACACTTGATTGCAGACCATCTGAAGATATTCAAGGACAACAGCACCACCATTGAATCTCTCTTACAGGCACAAGGTGAAAAAGTGTCCAAGGACACCAAGGACTTGATTTGGGAGGACGTCCCTCAAGCTCTCAAGGACAAATTGGCCAAGGCCATCGATGCTTCGCCAGCGGATACAAAAACTGACCATTGATGGGGAGAGACGACCACAGACTCACAGTGTCCCAGTGATCATTCATGACTGACTTTTATAATTGAAAAAAAATTGCTTATCAATTTTAAAAGAAAAAAAACTTGACTCTTAAATTTCAACTGTTCATCAATCGATACAAATAATAACGAATAACCCACCACAGAGGCCGCCTACCGATATGAAGAGATTACAATTGTTAGGAAAGTCGTTGCAGTTTGGTGGAGGAATCCACAAAGAGAGCTCCGGTATTGGAACTAGTAGCAGTAATACCACACCCTTACTCTCTGGCGAGGAGGGAAGCGACAAGGAGACGGTACAGAAGAAAGTATACCCGCCCTTGCACTTGCTTTCGTTGCCCGACAAAGTGCTGCAGAAAATACTGCAATATCTGGATTCCCCCACGCTGATGATCCTGTCCGAGGTCAATGTGCAATTGTACCACATCATAAGCAATGACTATCTCTACAGAGATATCATCCTCGATTCCAAAATATCTTTGCTGAAATTTGATGCAATGGTACGGGCAGAGTTTAGAACTGCGAGAGCTTTATTAAGTATGAACCACAAGAAACTTACACAGGTAAAGTCTCAGAATGCGAGATTCTTGGTTAGATCTATCGAGTTTGTGAATCCACAGTGCCAAGATTCCATATTGAAGTATGGGAAATTCCATAACATGAAGGAAACCATCGCAGGTTCCTACACGTTTGATACTAGAATCGATAGAACTGTGACAACGGCAAAGTCACCGTCGTCTTCGAATAGCATTACGGGAAGTCACTCAAACAATGCAAACATCTCATCTACAAGTAGTAACAACACGCTCATGAAAACCTTCATAGATCCAAAGTCATCATCGTATTTCAAAGAAGTAAGCAAATGGGAATCAAAACATTCCCGTTATACATACATCGAATTAATGTTAGATATCATAGACCACTTACCTAATCTAACAAAAGTCATTTTAAGTGACGTGGAACCAGGGTTCAAAATACCCTTATGGTATTCTGTATTTAATGATGGGTCCAGAGACTTTTTCAGAAAGATTATCAATGGGCAGCAATCTTTGACAAACCATGAATTAAGGACTTTTGAAGTATCTGCAAAATTCGTGGCTGATTATGAAAGAAAATTCTTCGCATTGAATAGATTGAAATGTTTGGAGATAAAGGGTTCTTTAGATAGAAAGGGCAAGACCCAAGTTTATTTTCGACCCAATTTGTTAAGTTGTTTTGGTGTTATTAATGATTTAATCCTAACAGATATTATCATTGATAAGGAATCTTTGGACACGCCAATGGAGTATGTGCCGCTGCAATTAAGACAACAAAAAAATAACAATATTCCAGGATTATACGAACTACATTCTCCTATTTTGTCTTTATTATTAAGATCATGTACAGTTGTGCCAGGTAATGGGATTTTAAAATTGTTCCAAGAATATTTTAAAAACCTGAAGAATTTTGAACTATTGGACATCACAAGTAAATTTGATTTATTTCTTTGCAGCTGTTTCCCGTCTTTAAACAATTTAACAATCGACTGTTCAAGTCGTTGTTTCACAAAAGAACACATCGTGAAAGACGAATATTATTATAATGACGAATTTGATGATGATAATGATAAATCTATCGATTGTATCTCCACAACAGAAACATTATTTGAAAGACCCAAGACATATACATTACAGGCACCTACTCCAACTACATCTAACATTTTATCCTTGAATTTAAAATACATCTCAAGCACAGCAGGTGAAAATAACACATATAGGAAGAAGCCTGCTTTGTTAACCAAGTCACAAATCGATTATTTTAATAATTTAAGTATCCCAGAGTTTCATTATTTCTATCATTATTATAAAAAACTATGGGATAGACTTCCATACAAAAATGTCAACATCAATGTTATCAATATTCCATTTAAGAACTGCTACCCGTTATCACCAATAAAATTCTGGGAAAAATTAATTCAATTAATACGCCGAGAGGATGACATTATTGATCAAGAGACATTAATTGCTTACAACGGCACGACTAATGAACCACATACAGACCAAGAAGATATTATTGACCAAATTGAAAATCTACCATATAGTTGGGATAATGATAATAAAAGGTGCTTGGAATACTATCTGACAGAACTACATAAACAGAATAAATATACTGACATCACTGTTGAGGATATATTAGATTATAAGGTCATAAATAATTTCCAGAATACCAAGTATTTCAAAGATATTCCAAATGTTAATCTGTGGTGCTTCCTTAAATCATTATCAAGATTCAAATCAATAAAGATTAATCTTTTGAAGACATTCTTATCATGTACACCAAGAAATAGATATGATTGGGAATTATTGATTAAGCCTGTATTAAATGTTAACGTCCCCATTGAAATTCGTGATAGAGATGGGTTTATTTTATATTCGTATGGTAAGCAATCTGTATAAAGTACAATCTGTATAAAGTACATAAAATATACATAGTGTTCAAAGTGAGA
Source organism: Cylindricascospora bacillispora (assembly GCA_030573655.1). Classification (NCBI taxonomy): domain Eukaryota; kingdom Fungi; phylum Ascomycota; class Saccharomycetes; order Saccharomycetales; family Saccharomycetaceae; genus Cylindricascospora; species Cylindricascospora bacillispora. Next base: position 32,797 of record JAJMDR010000016.1, on the reverse strand, counting down.
AGAAATGATCATCATCTAGGGTTGGATAAATGAAACCTTGTTCCATTAGAGTTGTTGTAGCTTGTCTTACTGTGGCTTCGTCAAGATTTAAAGTTTGACACAGTAGTTGTAAGGGCACAGCAAAGGTACTTGGATCCTTTCCAGCACATTGTTCTCTACAATAATTCAATATTTGTTCTGTTGGATTAGACCCATTGCTTTCAGATGATGTAGCATTTGCACCATTATTATCCACGAATAATGACGACGATTGGTGTTGATCTATGGACTCATTGGATTTCAACTTCCCATTAGCAATGGCATGGCATTTAATCACTTCCAAGTGATGCGTTAAAACCTCGTTAAACGATTCAACCGGCTTGATTACTGCATACTGAATATTCTTTTTCCCACCAAACTCCTTTAAGGCACCAAAAACTTTGACATAAGTACCAATCTGATATTGCTGTGCTACTTGCGAAGATCCATCTTCATCGTTAGTTGAACTTGCTGCACCGGAACCTTCACTAATATCATTTGTATCATCACTCCATTTCCTTACTTCAATTTGCCCTGTACCATCTTCGATTGTCAGGAATATATTCGATGTATGATCAGTAATATTTCTAATAACACCAACAAAACAGACATGATGCAATTCTTGATCGAAACTGATGAATGGACCGTCCTGAACACCCTGTCTCGATTCCATAATCTGTTTTATAGTGACTGGCGTTAACGTGGTGGTAGTAGCAGATCCGCCACCACCGCTTCCGCTATTAGAATCCACAGTCCCTGGACGCGACTCAAACCCACCACCGGTCACACTGGAATATTCTGTATAAGGTTGATATGTTGCCATTATTCTCGTTTTCTCAGTCTTCTTAAACTCTCCTTCGTTGGTTACCTGTCTGCTCGTAGTTATTAACAAGTGTGTCGTAGAAGTTCAAAGTATTTTTAAAAATTTAAGAATTCCTTTACGCGTCATGCAAATCAACCGTATTATCCTCGTTCTCGTGTCGCACCAACACCGTGAGCATCTGCTCGAGTTTATCAAGTCTATGCATTACTTGTGTCTGAAACTCCATTAATTCGTTTCTTAATTCTCCAACGAGAATCGTGGCCATCAAAGTATCTTGATTAGAGGACGAGCTACAACTAGTAGTGCCAGTATTTCCTGCAGTGGCACATGAGACCTTGACAGCTTGTTGGCCAATAGCTATAGTATCCAGTGGCTGGAGACCCGTAGTCGATGTCGTGCTACTCACAGAACTCTCCCTTTCGATTTGTTGTGATATTGAACTGACTGTAGGTGGTGCTATCGCAGTATTCTGTTGTATTGGTGGATTCAACAACATCTCCCACATGGGATCCACTTGTGAGCGTTGACATATCTTGACAAATCGTTTCTTTAATGTCCGGCTTTGCTTGTATTGTTTCCCAGTAATGCTGTTGAACTCCTTCAACACTTTGTTCCAGGCAGCTAATCTGCGGGAATAAGACTGCAAATACGGTCTGTGTTGTGATACTAGCCTAACCAATACTTCATCGTGTTCTTCCCTCATGACTTAATGCTAACCACTTCAATGGATTCTGTTTGTATGATATTTAAGTGAAGTTGCTTGATATGCTTTGAAATTTAGACCTTTTACAAGCAAAGTTAACAAAATTAATCCCCAGAACCCAGACTAAACAATGATAAAGAACTGTTTTAGGACCACTACATTTTTGAGATTTGCATCTACCAAGAATAAGAGGATCGATCCGTCAACCCTAGAGAAATACAAGGATAAGTTGCAACGTAAAGTAGAAAGTGAAGGATTTGCTGATCTCAACGAACTACAAAGAGCGAAAAGAGAAGAAATCGAATCCATTAAGAAGAAACTGAACGAAGTCGATCCATTAAGAGAGCTAGAAAAATATACTTCTGGTGCAAAATTGACGACCAAGTTTGATAAGAAACAACCAATCAACGACAAGAGCCCAATGAATACTACCCCTTCTTCTTCTTCCAAGCCCTTTAAGACTTTGGACTCCTACATCAACGTAGAGAAGATTAAATCACTTTCTCCACAGGAGGTTGAATTTATTTGGAGATCAAGATGGGCTCAAAATAATGGATTATCTGCCGTTGTTCCTTCTTCTACCTTTAACAGAATGTTCACTAATATCAAATCCAATCCAACTTTTGTTTTACCATTACCTAGAGGTAATGCAGAGTCAGAAGGCTCTGAAACTCCGATGGAATTGCATTATATTCAATGGCACTTAGTAGGTCCTATGACTACTCACTGTATAATGACATCCTTAGAAGAGTATAAATTGCATAAAGATTTTGCCAGACCTCACACTATATTGCAATTCCATTCTGATCTAATTAAGTCGCAAAATATTGTTCTAATGAATGGTGATATTGAGAAGGATGGCAATATTTCACCACAAGATTCTCAATTGTTGTTATTGAATATTCAAAGATTCTACGGTGCTATGGGCGATGCCACACCAATTGCCCAACAGAGAATTAAATTACTACACGATTTTACTCAAGGTTCGAGTGACTTTGACGTCCATAGATTGATTTCCTTGGCTCAATCGATGGAAAATTGAACTTAAATAAGTAAACCGTAAATGTAATTGTCTATCTAATCTATATATTATCGTAATATAACACCTTGTATATAAACAACTGTATTTCTATCAATCGTCTGCCACAGACAGAGAAGAATCCACAGAATCATTGCCAAATACTAAATCTCTAATATCTACAATCCAGTCGTCTACCAATAATTCAACTGCAGTGGCTCTTTTATTTGGTTCTCTTACCAAACATCTTTCTAAAAATTTCTTACCATTCAATGAAACTTCATCTTTGGTGGGCAATGGAGGCACATGCCCAGCGGCTGCATGGTACATTATAGCCCATTCATTATCCAAGTGTGCCCATGGTCTCTTACCAGTAATCATTTCTAATATTACACATCCTAATGACCATACGTCATCAGCACCAAACCTAGCATTATTTACTGAACCTGTAATAGTTTCTGGTGCCATGTACATCGGGGTACCGATCATATCTTTTAAATTATTTCCTGGAATATTAAGCTCATCTTCATTTACGTTAGAACGTTCTTTAAAGCGACTTTCAACATCTGTAATTGCAATCGTACCTTTCTTCGCTATTTTTCTGGCAGCTCCAAAGTCCACATATTTAATGATACCATTGAAATCAATTAGGATATTCTCAGGCTTTATGTCTCTATGAACAATGCCGGATTCATGTAAATATGCTAATCCTTCCAACAACTCCAAAGTGTAAACCTGGGTAACCATCTCATCTTCAATACGACCATGTTCTAATAAATTAGCTAACGATCCACCCTCACAGTACTCCATAAATATATTGACTCTATCCCTATGCACTTCCACACCATAATATTGAATGATATTTGGATGGTTCAATATTTCCAAGACGCTCATCTCTTCCTTTAGAGATGGGAATATTTTTTCCATATTCTTAGTATCTTGAAGTTTAATCACCTTGACTGCAAGAATCTCACCATTATCTAAATCAACAGCTGAATAAACTTTTCCAAAGGAACCCCCACCAATAAAGTTTCTCTTTTGCCATCTTATTGAAACATTTGACATTGATGATGCTAATGATAGAATGTATTTATTATCCTTGTCAGTATCATCCAATACTTTCCCAACATGATGAGGATTCCTTTTCATAGTTTCTTCTAATCCTTTAATACTTCTCATACGCAATTCAGAATTGGATTGTAGCATTGCATCATTATCGGCAATTCCAGAGATATCAATAATAGGTCTCGTTTGTTGCACCATTTTTTCCAACTCAAAAGCTCTAGCCCCCATCACATCAAAATGTGAAATTAATAATGAAATACACTCTGAAATTTTCTGTTTTAATGCAGAAAATTGGTCAGCATCAAGAGCTAGAATATTCCATCCATTTGTCATATACATTGAAAACTCCATAGCAGTTACACACCACCTAAAAGTTCTAGGATCTGTATGATCACAATGTTCTGATAAGAATGATAGCCACCCGATACTCAACTCAACTAATAACAATTTAATTATTGATTTTTTGTCGTTATTGGCTATACTTGTTCTCAAAAAATTTAAACCGAAATCTCTAGCAAATAAGAAGATACCATTCAACAAATCATTATTGCTATTTTCTTTTTTTGTAGTTTCCATTATTTTATTGTAGTTTCTTAACATGTTATAAGTGCAATTAAAATATGCCTTGTTGTTCTTTTGTAAGTTATTTTCTACCTTTGGAAAGGAACAACGTTTCTCAATAAATGAAACCGAATCACCTGCAATTTGTTGAAAAATATCACACAAATAGCTCAATGCATTATTTGATCGTTGTCCTAACAGTAACATTGTATTGTCTTTAATCTTCATATTCAATTTCTCGAGAGTTATATCATGCTCTGAATCCAAATGATACATATTTCCTTCCCATAAAATAGGTTCCCCAGGTGATACGACCAATATGTAACCCAACGAACCTAACTGTTGTTCCAACATTAACATTTCTTTATCGGTATCAAAACTATCAGAAAAATATGGATCAGATAACCTTCTATGACCTCTTTGGTATACCATTCGCGTTGAATTATTAGACGAGTAATCATTACGTCTTATGTAGTAGAACGGAACTCCCTTCTTGTCAAAATCATGTACAATGGATGAGTTATCATCTAATTTTTCTTCTACAGCGTTATAAAGCTGTAAGCTACTGTTGATCTCAATTTTAGGCACTAAATCACATCCACAGTCTGAATTATAAAGAATCCTTAATATGTCTTCATCAGAACAACCTAAGAGTCGAGGACTTCCAATTAGATAAACACCATTTTTTTCTAAATTTCCTCCAGAATACAACAAAAAGTGTCCAGTGTCCTTTAATTTTGCCATTAAATTCTGATTGTCATTGATGTTATAAATTACAGAATTTTGTAAAGAATTCGTTAATAAATTGGTAAAACGATTTAATTTTCTCTTTATTGAACCGATTGTCTCAAAAATTTTCACAAGCCACTTCTCAGCTTCATTCGAATTATTCAGTTGTATTGGATAATTCTGTTGCTGTAAAATATAGGAATGTAGCCTGTGACCTAATCTTAATGTTGACTTGGAGAATTCTTTAGCAATAACCTCGCTTGATCCGTCTATATAATGGCCAACATTTTTCAGATTTTCCCAGTGTTTTAACAATAAATCTGGGTCTTTCAAAGTTTTAAATATCGCAGAACCTTCGTCCAACAATTTTAAATCTAATAATAAAAATAGATACCTAATTGCTTCAATAACTGTTTTATCAAAGTTTGGAGAGATCACAATCTCAAAGGGCCAATCTGCTCTATAAGTGGCCACGGTATATTTCATTTGTAAAGACAATCTAATATATGATGTAAAATCCTCCAATATTTGATCGATCATCATCATAGTTGGCTTTTTTATTCTCTTTGCGTATTTTAATCTTAAACGAATCATTTCTTTGACGACTCGCATGGGGAACAATATAAGTACTGCAAGTCTATCACTTGGAAAGACAATATTCAATTCATTTAAGGTTGCTTCATATTTGAAATAAAAGATCTTTGCCTTAAGGATCCATGGAGCTAATGGGAAGAATACTTTCTTTTGGAAAATAGTCTCAATATCTCTTTCCATGATCATTTGTTCCGCAAATAATGTACAGTAATGATCAAAAGTATCGGTATCACCTAAATCAATATTATTAACAATGTCCTTGTCTCCAACAACCCATTTTTTCAAATAATCAATATTTGTTTCAAAGTTATTTCTAAAATTTATCATGCTTATCATTACTTCAATTCTACTTTGGAATTCCAAGGTTTTCGTTATGGGCTTTTCCTTATTCATACATTTAATATTGCTCCAAAAATTCAACACCTTAAAATATCTATTCAGTAGAGAAGTTATTAATTCGTAAGTTTCTGTCGTTGACGTATTATCTGCTATTCTAAATTCCATAATTTCATCAAATAATGAATCTACTGAATTTTTTAGTATCTTCAAAGACTTTCTATGATCATCCGGGGATCTCCCATTAAGCCAAGCATTTAACTCAACCCAGATATTCTCAAAATAGTGTTCTGTGAACTTGGGGTTTTTTATTTTTTCCACAATCTTAGTCTTTTCACTTCTGACAATGTCACCATTTAATACGTTATACAACATAGTTTGCCATTCTAATCTTTTAATAATTTGAGGATGTTGTAACAATTCTGACACTAGGAATTCATCTTCGACATTTGTAGCAATTTCTGGATCATTGATGTACAAATTTAATCTTTCCAATTGTCTACGAAGATCAATATCAACTTCGAAATCCGCGGTGTCAGCATCTCCACGTTTATTATCAAGCAGCCATTTGAGTCTTTGATTGAGAAATTTGGAACTCATTGCTACCAAATTTTTTTCGTTATTATTTGCAGTGAAGTAGTTTGTTCCGAAATTTATTTCATCATTTTTAATATCGTTATCCATCATATCCTCTACTTCCGGATCCAGATCGTCTTCTTCATCACTTGTGTTCAAAGAATTTGGGCCAATTCCTCTAGTATAATATTCATGAGGAATTTTTTTCTTCATTTTATCTAAATACAATTGTTCATTCCTTAGATATTGATTGCGGAACGTCCGCAGACTGGAAGAACTGACGTTTTCCCCACCAGCACTTCTTAGTCTAGTAGAACTGTTGTTATTACTGGGAGCAGACACATTGCTGTTTGCGTTAGCTCCATGAGGTGAACTATTGTTATTGCTATTACTATTATTGTTCCCACTATTGCTGGTATTATGGGTATTGTTAATATTGTTATTATTAGTAGTATTTGCCCCAATAATACTGCTTGTCGACGGCGATCCATTCAGATCAAGCATGCTCAAAGTATTGTTATTGTTGTGAGAAAGCTGTCTTGTGAAGCCATGCTGTGGAGTAGACACAGTCGATTTATTTCCCAACACGGCGACACTTGGTGATACCATTAAAGTCGGCGTACTTACTTGATGCTCTCTTGCGGTGGACAAAGATGGGACGTCATGGTGGTGGTAGAGAGTGCTCGCAGCATGTTGTGATTTCTTATGCGATGGCTTCAGAGAATACAATTTGTTATTAAGATTATTCAAGGACGAACTTGAGGAGAGGTTGCTACTTCTGCTAATGGATGGTCTTCTGCTCGAGTCTGCTGAAGTGTTCGGAGAGGTCGTGTTATGTCCAAAATGGACTGTGTTAGTGTGGGTGCCAGATGACCTTGACAAAGAGAAATAATCATTCGATTGATGTCTTGACGACGGAGAGATTGCATTCCGCGGAGACAACGTCGACAAAAACGGTCCACTCTGGGAGGTTGATACTCTGAGCGGCTGAGGACTTCCGGACTCCGACTTGTTATCTGCTGTATCAATCCGATAACTCATCCAGATAGTTGACTAGTCTAAATATAGTAACCAACAGAGGTATAGATACACAAACTATACCAGGCAACACGGGAAAAAAAGGTTTCACCTGGAGTTTTGGGGTAAATAGCTAATGTTACAGATCCTGCTGCGTTCTTCCTGACACTTCTTAACAAACGTCCTTGGGTTGTAGACTAGGAGGGGTCTTCAGTGCAGATTTTCTAGAAAGGAATATTTAAAATTTAGGATTTCAAATGTATTTAAAGGCCTCTAAGAAGGACATGGCGCTACCAAATTATGCGACAGACCCCCCCTCCCCCTATGAAGGTTTAGCATGCCTGGCATGCAATGATACTGGGGCATGCTGATGATGCAGATGCTGTATTGCTGCACAGCATTGTGTCGCTTGTCTTGTTGAGGGGAGTCGTGAAGGTAACATGAAGAGCCGTAACACTGAGCGATGATCAGCAGCATCACAAGGCACCATGTTGTGGAGGGTCACGGCAGCTGGATCGCAATTAACTGTCCATCACCGTTGCATCATATGCACTTCATAGATTGGAGACCTCTTCAGAAACAGAGTGAGGGAGACAGAGAGATTCCTGGTTGCTCAAGGAGACTTGTGATAGCGCCGCTTCCTGTATTGTATGGCGCACACAATTGTTTAATTTATATGTCAAAAATTTAAATGGTAGTAGGACCTACACGATCCATAGTGGTTAGAATCTTGGAGACTCTCATCGTCTGGGCCAACAAGTCATCGTCCTCCATCAAAAAGTGTATATTCATATATACAGTTATTGTCTCTTTCAAATGGAGTTAGATGTTTGTTTGGAAAAGCTGTACCAGGGCCAGCTCCTGCCTGCCATTACAGTTCGAGCATTATGTTTTAAGTTAAAGGAAATGCTCGTCAAGGACTCTAATGTCATCCACATTACCACACCAGTTACAATCGTCGGAGACATGCATGGTCAGTTCCATGACATGCTGGAGATATTCCAGATCGGCGGACCCGTGCCCGATACCAATTATCTGTTCTTGGGAGATTATGTGGATAGAGGATTGTATTCCGTGGAAACTATCATGTTGCTGGTTGTGTTGAAATTACGATATCCAAGCAGAATGCATTTATTGCGTGGTAACCACGAATCCAGGCAGATTACGCAAAGTTATGGCTTTTACACGGAGTGTTTGAACAAATATAACGGGGATTCTAAAGTTTGGACCTATTTGACGGATTTATTCGATTATTTAAGTCTGTGCTGTATTATAGATAACGAGATATTCTGTGTCCATGGTGGTTTGTCTCCCAATGTGCAGACCCTCGACCAGATAAAGATTATTGATCGGTTCAAGGAAATCCCGCATGATGGTGCCATGGCTGATCTAGTCTGGTCAGATCCTGAGGACAATAGCAACAATAACAGCAATGGTGGAGAGGGTCAACATTTCCAAGTATCACCGAGAGGTGCTGGTTACACGTTTGGTAGAAGTGTTGTGGAGAAGTTTTTACAGTTAAATAAGATGGACAGGATATATCGTGCCCATCAATTATGTCATGAAGGCTATCAAGTTTATTTCAATGGCCTGGTAACGACTGTATGGTCGGCGCCCAATTATTGTTATAGATGCGGCAATAAGGCTTCTATCCTGGAACTATATCACAAGGATGATTACTATTTTAATGTGTTTGAAGAAGCACCAGAGAATAAACAACTAACTGGCAATCATAACAAGCCAATAATAAATAGAAAGGCTATCTCAGACTACTTTGAAAACGATTCCATGATAACGGATCTGGATTTATTTTCAAATGATTATCAAACTAAATCTTCGTCCATGAGACATGTAGATTATTTCTTATAAATTCGTACAAAACACAATTTCAAACATACATACTTACATACGTATATCCTAGGCATAATATAATTCCAAATTCGTACCATCATGTATCTCGTAGTCTCCTAAGGAAATAGGGTCTTTCAGGACGGTGCCACCCTTTTGTAGCACTAATTTAGTTGCTGATGAACCAATCTGCATCGCTAAAATTTGCTTGAAATCGCCAACAGTGTCTTCATCAAGACATTTGACTCTGATCTTCTTCCCCAATCGATCATTTACTATCACTTCAATCATTTTGTCGTTTTGGTACGTTACGGTAAGGTTGGATCGAAATCATATTGATATTCACAAATAAAAAATTATTTAGATAGAGTTTCCAAACTAAAGGGCATCGCACTTTTACCAGTTATAGAGCCACAACAACACAAACTCAAGGACAAGAAGGATTTCTACGCGATGCTTCTCAGGGTACTGTTCATAGATTCTTATGATTCATTTACGTTCAACTTGGTCAGACTAATTGAAGAACAATCAGATAAAGATACTCAAGTTGAAGTTATTACCATCCATAATGACACTTTATCAGATGTTGAGGAGTTAAAGAATTATTTATATCTATTCGATTGTATTATAGTTGGTCCAGGACCTGGGTCTGTTGTTAATGGAGTTAAAGAAGTTGGTATAGTGGCTAAACTCTTTCATGATGATATGATTAAAAACATCCCGGTATTGGGGATCTGTTTAGGGTTCCAAGCTATGTGCTATTCTCAAGGGGCTAAGATTGAACAACTCACCAAAATTAAACATGGGCAAGTTTATACTATGAACGTTCTAAATTCTAGGGGCATTTTAGAAGGGTATCCTAAACAGTTTAAATCCGTGAGATACCATTCTTTACATGTGGTAGGTGAACAACATGCTATTGAACCTTTGATAGTCACTCATGATGAGAATGGTGAGCTATTAATGGGTGCACATATTAATGATACTCCTTGGTATGGTGTTCAATATCACCCGGAATCTTGTTGCTCAGAATTGGGAAACTTATTGATAAAAAACTTCATAAGAATAACCCATAAACATAACATTTCTGATGGTAGGTTGGCTCAAAATAAAATATTACAAAATCAAGATGAATCTTTGTGCAATTCAATTTTGCAAAAATTATGTAATACCATTGATCGTAAATCAATTTTATTGACGAAAAATACTATGACTGAACAGTACCATCCCGTTATCAATGAGTATAATGTCATTGACTCTCCAGATTTAACTTTAAAACTCTGTGATAAAATTTCTTCTGCAAAATTTATTATGGCATCTTCATCCTTGAGTGAAAATAGAGGTGAGTGGTCCATTATTGGATTGCCAAATGCCAATTCAATCGTCTTTACACATTTCAGATCTATGAACAAAACTCTTGTGTATAAATGGAGAGCTCCAGAAATAACTTCTAAAGTTTTAAATGATGTTTTATTGGATATTTCAGAACATCCCTCTATTAACTGTATCATTGAAGATAAACATGAATTTTGGAATACTTTGGGGAACTTTATGCAGGATAAATGTATTCAATCTCATGGCAATTTACCATTTGTAGGTGGACTCATTGGAATATTGGGGTATGAAATGGGTCTTTATGTAGAGGGATTTCCTCAATCCTCCAATCCTGATGCTAAATTGGTGTTTATCGAGAATTCTATAGTAATAAATCATAAAATGGGTAGGTTATACACAATCTCGTTGACTGATTCATTTCCAAATGATATCGAGTCTGTTTTGAAAAATAACATCAATCAATTGAACGAGACTAAATTACAGTGGCCTTGTCAATTACCAGATGATATTGACTTTGAAATCATCATGCCCGATAAAGTAGAATATGAGAAGGCATTTAATAAATGCCAAGATTATATGCACAAAGGTGATTCATACGAAATATGTTTAACAACGCAAACCAAAGTGACCCCAAAATGTAGGATTTCGCCCTGGAGAATATTTCAAACCTTAGTTCAACGAAACCCAGCACCATTTTCCAGTTTCTTTGAATTCAATGACATTGTAGAAAATGAAGACAAGAATTTATGTTTAATTAGTACATCGCCGGAACGATTTTTGAAATGGGATAGAGATGTGTGTGAATTAAGACCAATCAAGGGTACTGTTAAGAAGAGTGCCGATATGACATTGGAGAAGGCGACTGATATTTTAAAGACACCGAAAGAGTTTGGTGAAAATTTAATGATTTTAGATTTGATTAGAAATGATTTATATGAATTGATTCCGAATGTCAAAGTCGAAGAATTTATGTCAGTAGAAGAATATGCTACTGTGTATCAGTTAGTCAGTGTCATTAATGCTTACGGGTTGACTTCATCCGAGAGGCATATACCTTATAGTGGTATGGATATATTAAAGCACACACTCCCACCAGGTTCTATGACTGGTGCGCCAAAAAAGAGAACTGTTGAATTATTAGAAAATGACATCGAGCGTGAAATAAATAGTGAAATAAATGATGCCCAAAGAGGTATTTATAGTGGTGTTACCGGTTATTGGTCAGTTAACCAGAATGGTGATTGGTCTGTAAATATTAGATGCATGTATAGCTATAATGGCGGGGAGAATTGGCAGTTAGGTGCTGGTGGTGCAATTACCGTTTTGAGTTCCTTAGATGGAGAGTTGGAAGAGATGTATACCAAATTAGAAAGTGCGTTGCAAATCTTCAGCAGGGACAACAAATAAGAATGATAATATAAGATAAAAGAAACAGTACATAAAAAAATAAAAAAAGGTTGACATTAACTTGTATATATATAGATCTATCATCATTTGCCATTTTATTTTTATATGTATGAATTGTTATTATTTGTAGTATTATTTAAACTGTCCATATTGATTTCTTCATTAACACTAAACTTGCTTGAGGCTCTTTCAAACAGATATCTCCCCTCTTGCAAAGAATATTCGTAATCTTCCATTAAAGTATTATTGAATTCTTGATCTTCGTCTTCAATAAATATGGGCATACTATGATTAATTGTGGAAGAGTTAGAAGTACTATTCTCATTTAAATTCAGAGTATCTCCAACGTCTGTGGAGTTATGTGTATTGTTATTGCTTATTTGAGAATGAAGGAGTTGGTCACTTATTAATGAGTGAGTGAAGTGATAATAATAATCCTTACCCAATATTCTTAACAAAAATTTCTCGACCAATTGATATCTATAGTTTAAAGGTAATAAAATCATGAAAACCAATGGCAATATACTGTTCAGGATTTTAAACAACGAAATTAAGTTTAAATCCTTGAATAAAAGTACTTCAAAATATGAAACAGTACTATTATGTGGTAATAATGTAATGAAATTAAAACACAGTGGGAATAACAATCTTAATGAATATAATGAATAATACAATAAATTGATCGGATTACTTAATCCGTTTGAAATTAAATGAAAATCGATAAATTTGAATTTACTCATTGTAAATAAACAAACGAAGATCATGTAGTTTAATAATATCAAGATTACAGTGAAAAATTCCCAACTTTGGATAAACGAGGGCAATCTGAATAGTGATGCTAGTTTCCTCTTAAAAGGGGATAGAACTTCCAAAATCCATATTATAAAGGAAAAAATTATGGATACTAGCGTTATTATTCTCCAAATACAAGATTTAATTAAATTGAACATAGTTTTGTTGTGTGCGTTGTCATTTTGTAATGTACTTAACTCTTTGATTATTAACTCTGATTCGTTTTCGCAATACAAATAGTTATAGTAGTTTGTAAGGAACTTATTATAAGTAGAATTAAGACTATCGGGTGAATAGATGCTTGAATTTGGATTAGAAATCAGACGAGGTGGCTTATCCCTGAATAAGAAATTCAATTTGTTTTGGATTTCCAATTTACATAAATCCAAATTTTCCTTGAACACTAAATCCAGTTCGTTACCGCTATTGGCATTGGCGATTTCGCTTGAATATTCAATCAAGTTTAATTTAATATCATTTAGTTGTTCGTTAGTTTTACTCAATTTGATGAACTTTGAGTTTTGATTCGACTGGTTTGCAAATTTCCAATAACAATGTCTTGGCCAAAGGATTAACCCATTGGACAACAAGGTTAAAGTGTAAAATAAGGAATAAATATGAGTCAAAGAGATTAATAACGACTTCAACTGGGAAATTGTGGGGAATTTCTGCCAAATCAAAACAATATAAATCAATGAGATTACTAAAATTGTTAAAAACACCAAATAGAATTTGATATTATACATGATTGCATTTTTCAGCTTCGCATATATTTCAAACTTGGCGAACTTATATTTTAATTCGATAAATGAGATGAAAATGGGGATGATGAGCCACGACAAGACGAATTGTACCCAGTAAGTGCTGAACCAAAGAACCTTGAACAAAGGGTTTGGATTTGGATTAAACACATGAATGTCCAATGGCAAAATGTACGAGGACAGATTCAGCAACCAAATGTTCAGAGTGGCCAAACTAAATATGATCAGATTGTAGCGTTCCTTGACGTTTTTTCTCCATGAGAAAAACTTGCTTACTGATATTACCGACCATACTAGACCTAGCAGACCAATGACTATAGCTACAATGGAGGCAGTGGCAATCATTGTACCGCGCTGTGTGGTAGTGGAAGGTGCTACTTGAAGTGATTCCGCTGTTAGGGGAGGAGCGATTGCAAGTTGAATTGGCATGGATATTCGTGTTTATGAAGCAACTAAACTCACACGCTCAAGCTATAAAACTAAAAATAGAATGAAAAATAAGTAAATAGCCAACATCCCACGTGATTAGATAGTTCATCAGTCCACGTAACAATACGCGTGTGTGTTCTGCTACCTGCACACGAGAGGGCAAACTGCACTCACCCCGTGTAGAAGTCGCTGTCGAAGAGTTAGCCAGCTCCCTCTGTCCGGCCGCCCACCAGCTGCATACACGAGGTCGTAGAAATCCTCCCATGTTCCCCGGACTTGCAAGAGAGGAAAGAACAAGATCGCGGCAGATAAAGCTCTGGCCCTTTTATACCTCGCCGGCGCTTGTCCCGGCACCCCTAAAAACGGTGCTCTTTTCTGCTACCCCGCTCTGGCTCGGCGGCCTCTGTCCTGCCGCCGAGCCCGCCTCCCCTTGCGTTCCGTTCCGTTCCGTTCCGGCTCCGCGGAGCCGGAACGGAACGGAACGGAACGCACACACGTGAAAAGGGCGCACGTGACTGTATTTACTCGTTTGTATTCCACAAGACAGATGCCAGTGAACTAGCCAACCACAACAAAACAACTGCAGAAGGGGGCGAACGACGGCACAAGACAATCATGCAATCGATTGTGATGTAGCACCTCGCTTCGTAGCCCTCCCAGACGCCAAAGGACACGTATCTCCTAATGCTACTGTCGCTGCTCAACTGCTGCTCCCCTTTCGTTCATGTAAATCTTACACCACACCCCTCTCGGATTAGGTCCTACCGCAAACCCAGCTTGACCAGAAGGAAACGAAAGATAAATAAGACAGCTAATGCAACGGCAACGACAACGACAACGGCAGTACAAGCTCCACTCCGCCCTGGAAACATTACATAAAAATACATAAGAAATAATATTAGGGTTGGTTCTGGTCGTCTGTACTCCCCGCTCCCCACCAACACCAACTACTTCGAGATATGCCTGGTACACTCTTGCTACCTCTGCACTCCTGTTCAACGAGCGCAACCCCTATATAGCGTGGTATTTTAGCTAATCCTCCCCTTCCACCACCCCCGCCTACGCAGGCTTAAACCCACTCTCGAGAAATATTTCGTTTCTTATTAAGAATAGAGTAATAATAGGGGTAAGCGGGCAGAAAATTAGGTGAATAAAACTAAACAGTGACAGAAAACCTCGAAAGGAATTATACTATTATTAGTTTCAGGACTGTTTGTAGGAGTTTGCCAGCATGACACGCAGTCCACATCACATAACTCAATTTCTGCTAATCCTTACCACCCCCTCCTCCCCGAATACTGGTATTATACCACTGGATGAAGTGGAAATTATCAGCGGTCTGAAACAATGAGAAGATGGAAAAAAATGATATATAAAGAGCCATGGGAATCAGGTTCTTTCAATTCGTAGGTGTCTTGTTGCCCCCTTGGTGTCTTGCCAATTTCACGGCTTAGTACGACTCACCAACGAACTACTGGAAATAAACATATATAACGATGTCTGAAGAAAAGAAATCTAACATTGGTGAAAAGGCTTTCACCTCTACCTTTGGTTTAATGCACAAGTCTATGGGTACTGTTACCTTCGATGAGAAGAACCACTTGATAGATACTTCTGGTGTCGGCAAGGCCATTGCCAACTCTCACTTCGCCGCCATTATAAAGAAGGCCCACCACAATTTGGGTAAGGTTGGTGAAAAATTATACGAAGACACTAATTACATTGGTACTGGTGTCAAGGGTGACGACGGTAAGACAACTGTCTATTTCACCAAGAAAGAAGATGCTGAAGAATCTAAGTGAACTTTAATGAATTCCCCATCCTAATTTTTATCCTATTATGATTATTTATTTATGTATGTATTAATCATATAAAATTGTATACCATGATTTTCGTAATTTTTAATTTGGTATTGTGTTGAGTAATAAGCTTAATTTTAAAGTTCAGATTCTCTTTAGTTTGTTGTGGGTCTCGAGTGTCTCAATTATTTTGTTCTTTTTCAGTCTATATATATATATATATATATAAGAACGTAGATAAAAAAAGATTACATGACATCCTCATAGAACCATTCTTCTACCGGTAATTGTTCTTCTTGACGAATCTAATTTAGATTTGTCATAGTCTAAGCCGTCAGCGTCAGTTTCATCCACTTTTGCTCTATTCAACACCTTAATAAACGAATCAACTCTGTATCTCATTCTTGAATGCATGTAGGCTTTGGAACATTTAATGTGGTAATGGAAATAATTACGGAATAACACCAATTGACTGATGGTCTTGAATTGTACTTCTTCGTTGCTCAAATGACGAGAGAACAAAACAAAGGTGATGAATCTTCTCTTGGAACCAGCAGAAGCACTGGAGGGGGTAACAATATTGGATTGCACGAGTTCCATTGGAGGTTCCTTGGACGATAACACCTGGGGAGCACTTTGGATCTGTTTGTTTCTCTTTCTTGCATCGATAAATTCTTGGATGAAAACCTTTCCTAAAATTTTATCGGTTTCGTCTTGAAAGATAGTTTCAAATATGACTGTGACTCTATCGTGGGATGCCTTGATGAATATATTTTCGGCATCTCTGTATTGGATGGAATGCAATTTCCCGCTTGCCGCTAAGTTATTAATCTCCTCAGGGTCTGTTAGAGTTTGGACTTTTTGAGATAATGAAACAAACTCTCTAATGGCTAATTCGAAGACAAAACTCATAATCTGGATTTTCATCAATGAACAAGAGATGATACCGTCACTAGTCAAACTATTCAAATCAATCAATACTGTGTAATCATACTGTGATTCAGGGCTGTTCACTGGGGAAATCCCGCTGCATTTACTGAATTTTTCATTTAGGTATTCTAACAAGCCATTATTTGTCGATGCACTGCTCCAGGCTTTGGTTCGGATGCTCACAAGCAAGTTGCTTTTGTCCTCTGGGGATGTGGAGACATGGAAAGTGGTGTAGTCGAAATCTGAAATAATTCTGTCTAACGTCAATGGAGTGCCATTCTTGTTCGCTTCTAGGGCTTCGTTCAAAGTTTTCTGAATCAACAAATTGTATGGACTCAATTGTAGCATGATTCAAAGTGGGAAATGAGATATGGTAGAACAACAACAACAACGAGCAAAACAAAACAGAGGACGGTCGGGAAAAGGACGTAGTGTCTCACCAGGGCTCCTGCAGGTTGATAATGTTTTGGTCTGTGCCCTACCAGACCGCAATGGTATAAAAAGATTCCCTTCCTCTTCTTCTTCCCTCCCTTTTTACTATAAATACGAATTTCTTAAAATTTGTTCAGTTTGAGAGATAGCTTGTGGTCACATGCTTCCACAGTACGTATTCTATGATAGTACATACATACCCGTCTACCTGACACATACGCTCTCGCTACTATGCAACGATGAGATGTCAATGCCCACACGGCACCAAGGCGATAGACACATATATACGAGTATATTCTGATATTTACAAGGCATTATACAGGTGCCACCAGGGGCGAGTCAATTCGAGGACGGTTTCTTGACTCCGTATTTGGATCTCGATGACACTCTGTTGACCACCCCACTCAGATCTCCGGCTCCTCGGATCAGATGATACTTGACCCCCGGCAAGTCCTGGCATCTCCCGCCGCGCACATAGACAATACTATGTTCCTGCGCATCGTGACCCTCGCCCGGGATATACGCCGAGATGACATTGCCATTGGTCAGCTTCACCCTGCATGCCTTCCGCTGAGCGGAATTGGGCTTCTTGGGCTTCAAGATCATCACACGCAACACAACACCCTTCTTGATGGGGCATTTTTCCAGATCCGGGGATTCGCCCACACGCTTGCGACGTGGAGGGCCAGCACCCCTCTTGATCTGATTCAACGTCGCATAGCCCTGTCTCGACGTCCAGTTCCACCACAGACACAGCCTACTCGTGCGAGCCTGCGCAGCAACACTCGTGCACCCCATGCCATTTTGTTGGCTCAGCAACGACGATAAACTCATTCCGGCGCGACCTCGCGAGGAGCCCACAGCTCGTCTCTCCATCGCCCCGCCACATATCTTAGACCATGCCAACCTGCCAAACATTCTCACCAGTACACTCTCTAGACCTTCTCACACTGGTTCCCCTCACCACTTACCACAACACACACTTCGAATTCAATAGTACTTTAATATCTACAAGTGGGAAAATACATATATATACAAAATCTACATAGTATGCGGGCACGTGATGCAGCCTCTACTTATTCTTGGTCTGTGTGTAACTGAACCTCTTCCTGGTCGGAGCAAACTCGCCCAGCTTGTGGCCCACCATGTCCTCGGTAACCTCGACGGGGACGTACTCCTTGCCGTTATGTATCTGGAACTTCAGCCCGACGAACTGGGGCAGTATGGTAGCCGAGCGTGCGTTCGTCCTGATCGGTGTCCCCTGGTTCATCGCCTCCTTGATTGGGAACGGGACGATGTTAGGGCCCTTCCAGGCAGACCTTCCCAACAATATGATACTGCGGCGCATTGCTGATCTTCCTTCTCCGTTGCAGTCGGTGTGTGTATCTGTGTTTCCTGCCAATGTCGAGGAGGTGGGCTTGTTGGTTGTTTTAACTTTTGCAAAATTGCGCTCTGTGACTCTTCGCTGTGTGGGCCAGAGAAATGGCGTTGATGGAGACAGGACTGGTTTCAAGCCAGGGCTGTTCAGGCCGATGCAGCTTGGAAGGCTGGACGGATGACTTCCATCATATGGAGGTGACCGCGGTGGCAGCAGCACGCAGGTACGGTTGTTACCCGGACTCGCTTTAGCAAGCCCTAATATGCCTTCAATTAGGGCTTGTTTCAGATGCTCGAAAAATTCAATCACTGAAAAAAAATTATAGAATAAAATATCGATGAGCTGTAATGGTGCCGATTAATTGACTATTTTACCGTTGTTTCATTAACAGCTGTTTTAGGGAAAGAACGATATTAGATTGCCAACTGGAGACGACTGCGGTGATGTTTGCCCAGAGATTTGATCCCACCAAACTAGTGAAAAATGTCAGAACAGGTGAGGAATTGGTAAAGACTATCCCGCTGAAAAGACGTCCAGAAGAGGAGGAGGACGACAGCCAGGATGAAGAGGACAGTCAAGAGGAGGAAGAGTGTGAAACGAGTAGCATTGACGAACCACACCAAGGAAATCATGAGAGAGATATGCATAACCACATTGCCGTAGCGTCGGACAACCCCATACAGTCCGATGACCTATCTGGTACATCAGAAAAACATAGTCTCATTCTTTCTAAATTCAAAAGAGCCATTGATTTACAAGACAAGTTAAATGTGGAGCCTGATGAAGAAGCCCAACCAGAAGAGACGGCTGCCTTCAAAGATTTAACAAGCATCCCTCAACCCGCCAAAGTGCTTGATACAAGAGCGACAAATGAACCAGACAGCTATAAATCAATTGCTTGGATTAACACTAAAAAGATTTTATACGATCAGAACGATCCCAGGAATAAAAAGCCATTCCTAGAGTATGAAAATTTATTAGATAAGCAACTCTATTACAATGTCACCAATAACTTCTCTCAGGAGACGTTCCCTATTCAAACAGTGCTATTTGATTCGATACTTCCAATAATAAACTTCAATCTATCTACGACTAGGAAAAACTTTACCAGACGAGTTTGTGATATATTGGTCAATGCCTCCACTGGGTCCGGTAAAACTCTAGCCTACACCGTCCCCATAATCCAGTCTCTATCGAGTAGAAAAATTAATAAGTTGAGAGCTCTCATTATTGTACCAACAAAGTTGCTCATCCATCAGGTTCATACAACGCTAAGTCAATTGTCCAACGGTATGGAGTTGATCATTTCCACTTCGAAGTTGGAAAATTCATTAAATCAAGAACATTTGAAATTCTTGAAGAATGAACCTGATATTCTAATTACTACTCCAGGTAGATTGGTCGATCATCTATCAATGGGATCCATCAACTTGAAAAATCTGAAATTCCTAATTTTAGATGAAGCCGATAGGTTGTTGAATCAATCATTCCAAAATTGGTGTGATGAATTATTGAAACATTTGCAACAGCAAAAGACTGATAAATTACCAGGTAATATAATCAAGATGATATTTAGTGCTACATTGACCACAGCAACTTCGAAATTACACAAATTGCAATTATATAATCCTAAATTATTTGCTATGAATACTGTCAAATTATACAATTTACCAATAAATTTACGAGAAATCAACATACCGATCCCAACGGCAAAGAGTATCTTCAAACCTTTGTTTCTTTTACATCTATTGAATATCATTGGAAGTAATTCTAAAACATTAATCTTCGTGAAGTCAAATGAAACGTCTATTAGGTTATCATCTTTGTTAAATTTGCTAATTGGAAAACTTACTTCATCAATAACCATGAATTCGATTAATTCAAATAATAATAAAGCCGTCAATCGGAAAATTGTTCAAGATTTTACATCGTTTGTCGCCAAGGATAATAACACTATAGCAGTCTTAATCACACCAGATCTAATGTCAAGAGGTATTGATATCAATGATATCACACATGTTATTAACTATGATGTACCCATTTCTTCTCAACAGTATGTCCACCGTTGTGGTAGAACAGCAAGGGCCAATTCCTCGGGTACAGTATTTAACATATTGGTTGGTAAAGGTGAAAAAACTTTCTGGAAGAATCATATTGATGATGATATTTCCAGGGCTATTGGCTCCACAACTCTACAGGAATGGTCTAATAGTGATGAAAATGAATTCTCTGCAAATTATAACAGAATAATTGGAGTAGAATCCAATGAAGATCTAATTTATAAAGAATCTTTACGTGAGCTAAAAGAACTGGTTGAAAAGAAATAAAAACTCTGATAACTACTTCTGTGTTATTATATGTATGTTTGTATATTAATTATATTCTATCTATTTCGATCGTCGTTTCCGTACCTGGTATTAATTTTTGAATGCATTGGTCCATTGATATCCGTAGTTGTAATTCATCATCATTTGATCCACCTTTAAATAGCAGTCTTATTATACAAATATACATGTTGAAAGTGACCTTGAAAATAACCAAGTCTTCGTAATTCAGCGTGCATCTAGCTTTAAATTCAGGTAACTGTTCTAATTTTTCAATCAACATGATTTTTATCTTTGTCGTATTATCTGTAGAAGCAAATAAATCAATACCTTTGCGTTTTGATTCGTCAATAACAACGGACTTCGATTTAGATTCATCAATTTGTTTCGGGTCTGTACCCACTATATTTGATGGACCTGTTATTAAAGTTAATTTTGACAGGGAAGTAGTAGAGAAACCAACTAATAAGATGGTGGATGTCCATTCAGCAATGGTAATACCATGCCACAAGATAATAAATGCAATCAATATCGTGGCCAAATTGTCCGTTACTCCTGGCAAAACCTTCATTAAAAACGGATATCCAAATAAATAAATTGAATATGTTATTGTAATTAAGGGATTCTTTGTCTTCAGTTTACTGTTTTCATTAGCATAGTAAATTTTTACAAGAGACAACGTTGAAAGTAATAAATTAATTGTTATCACCAAATACCATAACGGGAGCTGGTTACTCTGAGGAACGTTGCTTCCTTCGTGAGAATGCATTGGTAAGTCACCATGATGGTTTGAGTCATGTACACTTGTACGTTCTACCAAAAATACAACTGCCTCCTCTATCATGTGGAACAATAAATCCAAACCAACATAACATAGGGACACAGCTAAACCAAAACTTAATAGAACATCTATTCTATTTAATCCAAATGGAAATGTTATTGTTCCGGTAGACCATACTTGAAATTGTTGTAAATTCTCGACCAATATTATTACAACAGAGCCAACGATGTCATAAGTAATGAAATGTGAGAGGGTATTGAAATTAGACCAATTATGCAAATAACCAAGTTGAAGAGTTGATATACCACAAAACAATTGGGCTGTTGTTATAGCCATCTGCAAATGTGCTCTTGGCCATGGAAGATTGGATAAAAGATCATGAAGATCCGGAATTGGTAAAGATTTGGCAATACTTAGGGGGATTTTCACTTCAGGTTCCTGGAAAAAATTCATAGAAACAGAAGAATGTTTATATCTGTGACCTCTACGAAAAGATGTCCGTGATGCAGATCCTGGAGGAGTGTTTGTACTCTGAGGCTCAGTATGGAACGTTAGAGCGCCATTTATCGATGTCGAAGAAGAAGACTTGTTATTAAAGGGTGATTCAAGAAACGTCAATGATGCTCTTTTAGAGGCTCGGTCTGGCGATGCAACACTTCTTAGTGGTGATCTACTTCTCTGAGGGGGCGGTAAAGGAAGTTTATTGGAAGGTATATATTTCAGGGAATTTCTCCTTGATTCTTGATCCCATGGGTGTTTAAACTTCGTTGATTTGGGTGTGATGGTACCTCCTGCCTTTCCTCCAGGAGTCGTCCCACTATTTCCCCCACCAAATGTAAAAGATGGGTTATAAATTATACTTGAGCTTGAATTGTTTCCCTCCTTTAAAGAGTACATGGACTGATGGTTTATCACCGGTGGTGAAAACAACATATTCGGGTTATTAGCAGATCGTTCTTCTTGCATAAGTTCACTGTTTAGATTCGCGTTGATCATGGTAGCATTTGCTGGCTCATTAATACTGTTCAATCCACTTTGGGATGAAATGCTGGAAGTTGATTCATTCTCGGAACTGTTTCCCTCTTCTTCTATGGAGCCAACTATATGAGTGTCCATTGTGATTCCAGACGATAGAAATAAACTAAGACAATGCACACTGTGACTGAATACCTTTGAAACTAGATTCGCTTTACTTATTTTGCTGGTTATACGATTGAATCAGGCTCTTGCTTAGCAGTTCTTTTATCGTATTTTCCATGTTTTTAGAACTAGAAAAATTCCAAATTCTAAAAGGGACCCTCTTGAACAGAATACTCGTTATAATTAACAAATTCGACTCAATAGCGTAGATTAAAGTGTATAAGTAGATATAGGTGTGTAGGATAATGGCTCGACAATCAATATCTAGAATCCTACAACAGTTGGTGCAAAATGCGAAACAAGAGGTGCTTTATCAGTATGAACATCCAATGATCTTGAAATATGGTTCCAAAGTACTTTCTCTGATACTGCTAACATATGGCCTCACCTTTACCGATGTTTCTGTTACATCAATGCTTCAAATTATTGAGGATAGCCGTTTGGGGAACATTGAAAAGAATTGGTTGTATTATTTGAAAGCATACGGCCCGCCAATGATGGGAGTAGTCCCAATAACTTTATCAATGCTGTCCCTGTATGTGCCTTCGAGAGTAGTCTCAAGGTTGGAATACATTCCACGCCAATTGCCATTATGCAAGGTTTATAGGAGATCGGGACTTCTGGGAAGAACTTTAATCGAAACGTTACCTTTGAATCAATTGAAAAGAACTGCAAAGCCCAAAGTGTTTACAGGCAAGGGTCCCCAAGGTACAGAGGAGACTGGATCTTTTATGTACTTCTTAATGAACAAAAATTCTAACAGCCTTCTTTCTAAGTACTACATTTTACCAAGAGCTGGGACTGTTTTTGCGGCAGATGGTAGAGTCTTGGATGCGTTGTTTGGCGATGAGAATATCAAGACATTGGACTCGTTGACATTCGAAGATATGTCCATATATTCTTGTTCGGAGACTTCTTCAAACTCCAATAATATTAACAAGATTTTAAAGAATAGTTCACCAAAGGCAAAGTTTAATTCAACGACTAATAAACTAGCACAAAAGATCGTTTTATCAAAAAGAAGATGATAAGATTACTTTACATATATTGTAATTTTGGTGTTCTCTATTCTTCATGTAAATATACCTAATTTAATATATACAAGCAGGTATGGTGCAAATACCTATAATAACAGTCTTATAATAAACCAAATAACCTTAACAAATAATCCAAGAATAGTGCGGCAGAGAAATATAAGCCAGTATTGATATTTCCCGTAAATGCCTTCCAGCAATCTTTTGGATCGTCTAAATTAACTTTTTTGATCATTGTAAACATTCTATAAGCGAATATGGTTAATCCTCCAATGAAACCTGGACCCCAGATTAAACCGCTATTGATACCCGCCAAAGTTAGTAATCCCATTTGAGCAGCAGTCATTGTCCTCGTGATTGTTTTGGTCTTATCTCCCCATTTCAAAGCAGTGGACTTAATACCGGCTTTGATATCAAATAATTTATCTTGATGTGCATATATTGTGTCGTATGTCATACACCATAAAAATCCACTTAAATAGAGAGGAATCATAGTGGGCCAGTCTACTACACCCATAGCTGGGAAACCCAATAAGGCACCCCAATTGAAGCATGCACTTAGCGCAATTTGTGGATAATAAGTGAATCTTTTGAATAATGGGTAAGTAGCCACGATGGGTAAAGAAGCCAAACCCAACCACCAACAATATGGAGATAAAGATGCTAGTAAGTAGACGCCTACAGATGTCTGAGCACCAAGAAACAACAAAGCATTACGTGGAGAGACTCTACCGGATGCAATAGGTCTTTCTACAGATCTTATCACTTTGCTGTCCAATTCACGATCCAATAAGTCATTTATTGTACAGCCAGCGCCTCTCATGACCAATGAGCCTAATCCAAATATAGTCAACATGCATACAACTCTACCAGGAGAATAGCCACCCTCCATAGCGGCCATTAAGAGAGCCCAGGTTCCCGGCAAATATAACAACCAAGTACCAACAGGTTTTTCCAATCTCATGAGTTCAGCATAGGGAATAACCTTTGCGGGTAATTTAGACACAATTGGTCCTAATCCTTGCAGTCTTTCCTTACGTGCCTGTGCTAATTGTTCTTCAGTGAAAGTCTTCTTGGCAACCTTCAGAGCAGGACTGGAATACCATTGACGTTGTTGCTGCAAGATCCTTTGACCGTTAAAATACGCCGACAAATGTCGCTGAGGTCTAAAATAAGACACATGCTTCAACGACCTGCCAATAAACACACTTCTAGTGGAAAACATGCTCAACCTGAGACTATCACAGCGTATGACTCGTAGCTTAAACACGCTCTAATGTTCTTTTCAATGTCTTTACATGATTGTTTTATTTTATAAGATCTGAAATTGGACCCCTCGAGAGATAGGTCAAATTTTTGAATATTAAGATGGAATGAAAATTTTAAACGATATTTAGCACACTTTATTTTCTAATTGATCGAAAGGAAAATCAAGTATCCCACGGATATTCATATTATTCTTATTAGATTCCTGATGTTTATTGCCTCTACTACAGCACCAGTTAACATTGCTACTTTAAAGTACTGGGGAAAGAGAGACGCTCAATTGAACTTACCCACTAATTCATCTATCTCGGTTACATTGGATCAAGGTGACTTGAGAACTTTGACTTCTGTGGCTACAAGTGCAGACTTCAAGGAGGACAGATTGTGGTTGAATGGTCAAGCAGAATCTTTGGCAAGTGAAAGGACTCAAAATTGTTTGAAGGATTTAAGAGTCCTGAGAGATGAGTTAGAACAAAAGGATTCTAGTTTGCCAAAGCTGTCTCAATGGAACTTACACATTGTTTCTGAGAACAATTTCCCTACTGCAGCAGGACTGGCTTCCTCTGCAGCTGGATTTGCTGCATTGGTTTGGGCAATTGCTAAACTATATGAATTGCCACAAGAGGCTTCGGAGATCTCTAAGATTGCTCGTAAGGGGTCCGGTTCAGCTTGTAGATCTTTGTTTGGTGGTTATGTCGCATGGGAGATGGGCCAATTGACTGACGGATCAGATTCTAAGGCTGTTACCGTCGCTCCATTGGAACACTGGCCTAACATGAAAGCCTTGATTCTTGTCGTTAACGCCGGTAAAAAGGGAACTTCTTCAACGAGTGGGATGCAGTTAACGGTCAAGACGTCAGATTTGTTTCAAGAAAGAATTAAGAACGTTGTGCCAAAAAGATTTGAAGAAATGAAGCATGCCATAACCGCTAAGGACTTTGCCAAGTTTGCCGAATTAACTATGAAAGATTCCAATTCTTTCCATGCTACATGTTTAGATTCTTATCCACCAATTTTCTATATTAATGATACTTCGAAAGGTATTATTCAATTATGCCATGCTATAAATGCATTCTACAACGAGACTGTTGTGGCTTATACGTTTGATGCTGGTCCAAACGCTGTCCTTTATTATTTGGAAGAAAATGAATCTAAATTGTTAACATTCATTTATACTCTATTTAGTAATGTGCAAGGTTGGGAAAAAAAGTTCAGTCAAGAACAATTGCAGTCTTTCACTTCAGCATTTGACAACGAAATTAAGGGAAAATTGAATTTCGCATTAAATGAAGAATTAAACAAGGGTGTCTCGAGAATCATCCTATCTAAAGTTGGACCAGGTCCTCAACCTACCGATGAATGTTTAATTAATTCTGAGACTGGACTACCAAAGTAGTTTGTGCGCTTTTTTTTTGCGAAAGTATATTTTTATCTTCAATTTTATAGCTTGGTTAGCATAACGTCTATATCATTCTCTCTATTCAACATTATACTAGAAAAGCGTATCTTCAAATTTGGAAAATTTTACAATAAACGTAGATACTAAATTTATATAATTATGTACACATAAGTAGATATAATAAAAATAAAAGTTAACAGTAGGTTTCGCCAACAGAAATAGGCACAAAGCTAGAAAGGGGAAAAATCATTATAAAACAAACTCATTAATTGAACAAAATACTATCAACCGTAACTCTGAAGTAGATCAACATCATTTTTTCCTGTTCTTTTTATTGCTCCGTGACCAAAATTTAGACTGAATCCTTTTAAATTAGTTACTTTTCATTTTCATTGCTATTTCATATATCAAGTCCAATAAGATACCATAACTTTTTAAGTTTCCTAAAAGACAGCAAACCGTAAGTCACTGTTCACTTTTTCACGGTTGAACCATTGTCGGCCATTCTGGAATATTTCCAAATTCTAGCTTTACAGTCTCCACTACCAGTAGCAAAGACGCTATATTGTGGACCTAATGGGTTACCATTGGCCACAGCTACAGAAATAACAGAATTTCTGTGACCCTGTAACATCAATAATGGATTTCCAGATTTAGTATCCCAGAACAAAACGCCACGATCCTTTGAACCTGATAAAATGTATTCATCATTTTGAGTTGTAGCTACGGATAAGACAAAATCTTTGTGACCAACATATGTGACTTCACAAGTACCGGTGGTTGGTTTTGATTCTGATGAGTTGTTGTTGTTAGCATGCCTTAAGTTCCACAATTTGACAGATCTATCCAAAGAACCAGAAACAACATTACGTCCGTCACGAGTAAATATAACACTATACACGGAATCTTTGTGACCGGTACCTAATTCATTCTCACTATCTAATCTTTCAATCAAAAACCCAGTTTCAGAATCCCAAACACGAACAGTACGATCCAAAGAACCTGCTGCAACGTATTTACCATCACCTGGTGAAACAGCCACAGTCGTTACACCATCTTCAATGGACAAAGTTAAAGAACATTGACCCGTACGCAAATCCCAAATTCTAACAGTTCTGTCTCCAGAACCAGAAACTAATTTATCACCCGATGGGAAATAGTCTAAGGAATAAATATCTTGTTCATGTCCTTGCAAGACCATAACAATCTTTCTTTGTGCAATATCCCAGATTCTAATCAATTTATCTTCGGCACCGGTAGCCAAAAACTTGCCATCGGGAGAGAAACAAACAGATCGGATGTACAGATCTGATGAAGCAGAAGTAGCTAACACATTCAAGTTATCTTGATTTTCTTGTTTCAAGTTTGAATTATCACCATTCGTAGCACCGTTAGAATTATTTGGATCGTTGTTCGAATTTGCCATGGTAGCCAACGTTGATGCTGTATCATCCGACAATCTAGCAACTAGCTCACCAGTTGACACTTTATAAACTTGTGTATTCTTGTTACAACCAGTGGCTAAATATTCACCATCGTTACTGAATTTAACACAACAAACAACTGATGCATGGTCTAGAGATTTGTGCAGATCCACATCCAAATTACGTGGTAGCGCAGGATTGAATAGAACATGGAAATCGCTAGTTTGTTTCTTCAAGTGAGGAGGCACATTTTGTGAGTCCAAATCCAACAAGAATGAAGGAATTGGCTTGTTTTGGCTTGCTCTTTGGTCATATGGTACCAAATAATGGTCTCCATCAATTTTAGACTTTTCTGCAGTCTTAACAGCAGGTGCATTGTTTGTTCTCTCAGCTAGTTTAGGTTGTATGGCCTGTTCAATGGCTTGAGTGGTACCTGTTGTTGCAGTTCCAGAAGGTGCAGAGGGTGCAGCGGTAGCTGCTGCAGTAGTAGCTGCTGGAGGAGCTGAAACTGGCTGTTGAGCAGTCTGTTGTGTTGTCAAAGCTGGAACAGATGGAGATGGTCCATGGACCACTGAAGAAACTTGGCCTTGTGTTCCAGCAACTTGTTGAACATTTTGACCTGTGCTTGGAAGCTGAGAACTCAATGCACTAATCAAGGGAGCCAAGGTTGGTCCATTAGGCTGCTGTTGACCTTGAGGTAATCCATGCTGTTGCTGCTGTGGTGGCGGAACTTGTTGTTGGTTTGCAAAAATTTGTGGTGGCTGTATCTGTGGTGGCTGTCCCACATTGGTCCCTGGCGTGCCAGGAGCTGTGGCAGAAGCTGAGTTCAAAATGGGTTGTTGTTGCTGTTGTTGCTGTTGTTGCTGTTGTTGCTGTTGTTGCTGTTGTTGTTGCTGTTGTTGCAACTGAGCCTGTTGTTGCTTAGTCAATTGCTGCACATGTTGCTGCTGTTGCTGTAACTGCTGCTGTATTTGTTGTTGCTGCTGGATCTGTTGTTGATGATGAGCCGAAAAGGAGGCTAACTGGTGGTCTCTTTGTTCTAATTCTATCTTCAATCTCGTTAGCTCTTCCTCGTATGCTGCTTTCATCTTACGGTGAGTCAACTCCAATTCATACACTGTGTTTCTGATTTGCTGTAACTCGGCCAATTGCTGATTAATTTTGAAATCGTAATTCTTTTGGTTTTGCAAGCGGTACGTAGCAGCCTCTTGAGAAACATGACTGAACTCCAGTCTGATAGCATCTAGTAATTCGTCCAGTTTCACCGGGTTGAACGATGCTGCATTGTTGTTTAACACAGGCGAGTGCATGGGGACTCCACCTCCGCCCGATGCCGTACTGGAAGGTGCCGCAGCTCCCTGCTGCGCAGCAACGTTGCCCTGAGTCGAAGACATATCCTCTTGTAATTGAATGTCAAATCAAAATTTCTAGTCCCTCCTCCAAAGCTAAAAGCAAACAAAATTGGTTTAAACTGGAAGCAGAAAACACACTGACGTAAAATAAATGAAGGCCTTCTTGCAATATATAACCCAACAAGCGTCTATATATCCAATTTTTTTCTTTATTCCTTGCGCAAACGAAATATATCCCAATTCCTGCCGTCTTCCCTTCACGCCTGTCTCTTGATCCTCTTATGCAATTCTTCTTCAACCACCTACGATTTCGTTGTTGTTTTGTTTTCTAATTTTTTTCTTTTTTTTTCCTTTAGAATCCAAAAAAATATCGTAAACCGGACTCACCCGGCTCTAAGCTCTTCTTTAAAAGGAGGAAAAAGGGACTTTAAAGGAATAGCAAGATTTTAGAGAACGAATAATGCAAGAGGAAGGTTTCAAAGCGGAGGAAGTAGCAAGGGAAGATAAGCTAGCTAGAGAACAAGAGCGTCCTGGACAAGAGTGAAGGAAGCCTGAATCGAAGCGGAGTTTTGCTTATTTATTTATCACGGTGACTTTTTTGTTTGAACATTTCTGCACGGATCTAAGACGGAATAATGGCGTTGGAACCTATTAACGTGTTGACGCACTCGAGGGAGATCGAGGAGTCATATTTGCAAGTGGTCAGAGGACATGACGAGGGAAAGTCATGGTTGATCCTGTCACCCAACGCACAGAAGGAGTACTATCCGGAGCTCGTAGGTGGCGGCGAGTTTAGCGAGTTTTTGTCCTCTTTTGACGATGCCAAGATCCAGTACGGGTTGGCAAGGGTGTCTCCTCCGGGGTCTGATGTGGAGAAACTGATCCTTATCGGCTGGTGTCCTGATTCTGCGCCCTTGAGGGCCAGGTCGTCGTTTGCCTCTAACTTTGCGACGGTGTCGAACCAGGTGTTGAAGGGGTACCATGTGCAGGTTACTGCTAGAGATGAGGACGACCTAACTGAACAAGAATTACTGATGAAAATTAGTAACGCTTCTGGTGCTCGTTACTCCATCCAGTCTCCTGGTCCCGCAGCAGCAGCGGCGTCAAAGAAACCTGCTTCTTTTAAGCCTTCACCAGTGAGGACTGTGAAAAAGGAAGAGCCTAAACCTTCTTCTTCCATTACAGCATTACCACCACAGGTAAACCGTAATGATAACAATGATAGTGACGATTGGGGAGAACCGGAAGTGGAGGAGCGTGATTTATCTGCTAACCCATTACAGCCAAATAAATCCACCTGGAAGCCTATTGGTAAAGTCAATTTACAATCTGTGATCAATGACGAGTCAGCAAAGGAAGACCCAAGATTGGTTAAGTCTGTACCTGACAGAGAACCTGCAAAACAAGAATCTGCAAAGTCTTTCATACCAAGCAAACCTCCAATCGTTTCAGATCCTTTGCTATCTAAGAGAAACGATGATATGATCATAAAGGGATTTAAAAATGAAAAATCTCCAGCTCAAATTTGGGCTGAGAAGAAAAAAGCCTCTGCTTCTTCCACTACGACTGATACTACCACATCTGCAGCAACTTCCGCCGAAAATACTGAGGACGCTGCTGAGGAAGAGCATGATGTCAAGGATTTGAAGTCTAAATTTGAACAATTGAGCACTTCTAGTGAACCTCAAATCATTCAACCAAAGCTGACGACGCCTCAGCAATCAAAACCAGTGGAATCAATGGCCCCACCTCCTCAACGTACGGATTATAAGAAAATAGGTAATCCATTACCAGGTATGCATTCGGAAGGTCAACAAGACAAGAGTGATGCTGACGAGGACGATGACTGGGATGATGATGAACCAAAAAATGACGCTGAAGCTCCAGAACAGCAATCGCCAATGAAGGAAACTAAAATAGAAACTGAAGCTGTTCCACCACCGCCAGCAAGAGAGACAGAAGCTGTTCCACCACCACCAGCAAGAGAGACAGAAGCTGTTCCACCACCACCAGCAAGAGAGACAGAAGCTGTTCCACCACCACCAGCAAGAGAGACAGAAGCTGTTCCACCACCACCAGCAAGAGAGACAGAAGCTGAACCTGAAACAGCGTCAATCCCACCTCCACCGCCAAGAAGAGCCTTGCCCGAGAAGGAAGAACTTGAAACACAAGAACAACCATGGGCTGTTGCAGAATATGATTACGAAGCTGGCGAAGATAATGAATTAACGTTCAGTGAAACTGATAAAATCATTAACATTGAATTTGTGGATGACGATTGGTGGTTAGGTGAACTAGAAAAATCTGGTGAAAAGGGATTATTTCCAAGTAATTATGTCTCCTTAGGTAACTAGATAGTTTTGGTGCTTCGCATTTTGTGTGTAGATAGTTAAAATAAACTTTTTCAAAAAGTACACCTTATAACATCGTATAGATAAGATCACTTCTGTTATAGAAAGTTTTCTATTTTAATTTGCTAGGACATGAGATCCCGTTTTATTATTTTCAACCCTTTGTTTGTCGCATTATTGTTTCAATGTTACAAGAGCTTGTAAATATCCTAATCAGGAAATTTACATAGAGCGGAATAAAATAAGATCTTGTCAGATATATTCAAGACTCCTGTTTAATGTGTCAAACATGTTTCAATATAATAATGCTGGGCCAAACGATATAGCCTCAAGGATAGATATCTATAAGATGGTTCTTCATTTTAAGAATATAAATAGAAGACTGTTGTGATATTTATCTGACGAATGCTCGTTTTGATTTCCACTATTAGGCCATGCTGATAAATAAGAAATCATCAAGCAACTAGTGTTCAATTCATTATGTTTTTCGATCTTTCATTAGTTTTAACCCTATTAATATTTTTTACCATCAGTTCCTCCGCTCAAGGTTCGTCTATGCAAGTCGTGACTGTCCATGGCGGGACACGAACCTTAATGATATCAACAGAAGTTTGTTCCCACGCCACATGTCCTATTATATCATCTACTCAATCTCAATCAACCTCAGTTCCAACCGAGCCAGGCACTACTACGATTAAAATCACCACATTAAAGACTTCTGTTGTATGTCCTAGTTGTGTTACATCCACTATTCTGAAACCCAGTAGTACATCTTCCACTACTACTTCTTCTATCATTGTATCGTCTGAATTACCATCCACCACAATTGGCTCAACATCGACCTCTATTTCAAGTTCCACTGGTTTAACCCACTCATCGACTTCTTTGAAACCAATAGTCTCAACTAGTTTGACTTCGATTGCATCAACGTCGTCATCTATTTATGTTCCACCTAGCTCATCCAGTTCATCTATTCATGTTCCACCTAGCTCATCCAGTTCATCTATTTATGTTCCACCTAGCTCATCCAGTTCATCTATTTATGTTCCACCTAGCTCATCCAGTTCATCTATTTATGTTCCACCTAGCTCATCCAGTTCATCTATTTATGTTCCACCTAGCTCATCCAGTTCATCTATTTATGTTCCACCTAGCTCATCCAGTTCATCTATTTA